>JAOQMS010000008.1:33121973-33132101 GCA_027563885.1 Erythroxylum longipes | reverse complement strand
ATGTATATCAAAACATTTCATAAATCTTAGCATTATATTTAAACATACACCAAGTAGCAACCAGCGGTATATCACAATTTGCATAATATTCAAAAACATAAAGAAAGTCGAATGTCAACGAGGTAATGTGACAATGTTATTCTTGATGCAAAATAACTAGAGACATCTATAAGTACAACGGATCTTGACTATTAACTCATGTCCAAATATAGAATTTATACTCCAACTAGACTAGCTAGATATCTCCTGGACTTGAAAACAACATTCCAATTTTGATGAGTTTGCGAACTTAGTGAGTGAACCATCATCGATGCACTCATATAAGTCATATCATAGAGGAAAGTCCAACAACATATTATTACACATCAACAATCATATCACATGGAACAGTTCTAATCACCACATCATATTATCAATGATATCCAGATGTATTGAAATATTTTGATTGAAGTAGAACATATCATATATGTAAAAATGCGAATGCAAATGCACATGTGTTTTATTCTTGTGAATGCAAATGCAAATATGCTTTATTTCTTCTTTCTTTTTGTTGTGGTCAAATACTCCAATTCACGCCCCAATTTTCAAACAATTTTATGCTAGCTAGGTGAACAAGCATTATAAGCCTAATCACATTATGAGCTTTAAGCCCTGATTTTAAATTACGAGCATTGAGCCCTAATTTCACATTACTAGCAATAGGCCCTAATTTCAAGCATTTTACCCTAAATGTCTGCATGTTGGTTATTTTGATCATAACTTCTATTAACTCATCATGAATGTCAAATGCAATGATATTGTTAGAGTAATGCTCTAAAGGCAATCGCCTTTAGCACTTTTGTATAAAAAAATTTTGTTAATAAAGCAAAAGGAAATTTTCATTAATTTGATATTCGTTTATATATGAATTGATGTCAATCTTAAATTGAATTAATAAAGTCCATAATATAAAACATAGCATGAAGGAAATCATGATGAGATCATGATAATGAGATTCCTATCATGTGCAATTATATTATTATCTAAATAATCGTTAGTCATAGTATTAATAAGACAGGACATTATTAATTTAGATAGACTAGCACATGTTATACTCTTTGATTTGATCAAGCAGTGGATCTCACAAATTGTAAGTATGAGATGATTAGAGTTAATATGTGGGCGTTTACTAAGAGTAGTAAGTACATCAGATGACCTGCAATGAGATTATCATAAGGATGAAGAGAGTCTCTGGTCAGAGCAGTTATGTGTCATGAAGAGAGTCTTCAATGATACATAGAGTAATGAGATCCCAAGACAAGAACTAACATCACTTGGACTAGATGTGACATAGTCAATCAAGATAAGAACTAACATCATATAGTTTGGTGCTCAAATCACTCTTACACATTGTTTCTTCTTCATCTTTGCATGTTCTTGGTGATCAAGAAAGGGTTTAGTGTTTCCAACCCAAACAAAAAGAAGAAACAAGAAAAGGAGGAGAAACAAAACGTAAAAGGTTTTAAATTTCATGTTCTTATTATATGTCTATGCATGCATGTATGATTCTGGCTTTTCTAGGTTGTCATGATGTCGGAATTTAGATTCTGATACTTCCGATGCATTCTCATGCATGTGATGCATGCATATATGACAAACCCAACAGATATGAATCATCTTACGCATCATTTGCTTTCATCAGTGTAACTGATTATCCAAAATTCATATTCAATTTAGATTAAATAAGCATTTCAAGGATAATCACATAATCAGCAATTGACATTCAATTTGAAAACACTTCCATATATACTCCTAAAGTATCAAACTCCTTAAACCAATAATGTCCGGAATTATAACAATCATATAAGTAACAATTCAATAATTGAAATTTAACTAAAAACAAATCAATCATGGTGAGAAACATCTAGGTTAACTCACAGAACACTCTAACGAGTTATTGCCTCAATGTCCCGACAATATTTGGGTATTGACAATCACTTTGAGAGCTTATTAGACATGCGTATGAACATTGGTCACATAATGAATAGAGAGAACATGTACGCAATCCTTAAGTGCAATGTTTATATCCTTTTCTTCCTAATGTTCCTTTATGAACAAGCTGTCTTCTTTTAATCATAACTCTCTCTAAAAAAGTCCAAATACTATGATTATTATGGCCCCCCTCCCAAAACTAGAATTCCATTAGTATCAATATATCCAAAAATTACATGAACAACATCTCCCTTTAGAATACAATCCCTATCCAAATTTTGTCCTATTTTCTACTAAGAAACAGGCTGGCAACCAATGCTCAAATAACAATAAATCATTATCAAGACATCTTCTAGCCAAGCCGTTTCATAGAAGCATTAATAAGACATCAATAATCATTTTTCATGTTTTATACTTTAACTAATTCAGGTTCTAAGGCCCTAAAAAATCAGGAAATAATACAAGGTTCCTACACAGGGGTCTGTCATGGGCAATATTAGGGAAACAAGAATAACTCAAGCTCTAGTCACTATTTTATCAAGAAACTTTCACAGAGGTCAAGCTAAGACCTATATATACAACTTTTGTTCTTTAACTTTCTTCAAATTCATGCTCTAAAGATATCTAAAATGGATCGAAAGAGGATGATGGAATTGAAACTGGAATTTCGACTTATTTTGGTAACTTCTTTCCTTCTCCTCTTTCTCTTCCCCTTTTTCTTTCCTTCTCTCTCTTGTTTTTGTTTTTCTCCCTCTTCTAACCTCATGGTAGACCTTCACTCTCCCTTATATTTCCTTTTACATCTATTTTCTCTAGAAAGGTCAAACTAATCCAAGTGTCGCTATTTCAGTGGTCCATGTGTCACCATTCTATTGGTCTATAAATGATCCTTTTATTGGTCCATATGTTACTATTCTATTTTTAGCACCCCACTACCATAGGGCATATTCCCGAACACATCAACAGTATTTGAGAATACACCTTACAGGGTTGGTGTACTAGGATAGTCAGTCAATCGTAACCATTAAAAAAATTCACACAGCACACGCATTTTTAGAAAAACTCATAATCGTTTCAGCCCATTTTATTTTATTTAAAACATCACCAATTACCATTGTCATTACAAACTTACATTTTATCAAACATTAAACATATTGTCAGAATTTCAATAATCTTTTAAGCCCCTTACAAATACAAAAATGTATTTGATCAAACTGTTATTACAAACATAATTCATTTATACAATAAATGAACCTTACGAAATACAATAATTACTACTAAATTTACAGAAAATATATGCAGATGCCTACTAATCCCGACCTCTAACTCTTACTCAAAAGGCAGTGATTAGACTCCAGTTGGTTTAACTAGGTGTCTCCTCTGAGCCTGAAAAATATGTTACAAATTGGGTGAGTTTTACAAACTCAGTTGAGTAACCATCCTTGAAGGTTCACTCCTGTCATGCAACACAACAATTCATGTTTTCAAATACTTCACATTATCTCATTTATCAACATGTGATATCACGAAACACTTTACTCACAAATGTTATATTCTAAAAACCACACAATTTATCATTTCATTGCAATCATGCCAAACATGTTCTTCGATAAGTATTCACACATTTTATATAATAAAAATCCTCAAAACATTGCAATCATTCAATTTATTCATATCACATGTGTATGCAATGTTCATAAGACTCGAATTTGTTTATTACGTAGTTTTGACTGAGTGCTTTTTTCACTATCCCGTATCCGTTTTAGATATCAGACTTTATCATATTGTCCCTTCTCTATTGGGGATACAGGGCTCTTTATACATTGAGCCTTAGGCTCTTACCACAAATGTCTGAGCTTCAAGCTCTTTTTCACTAGTAACTCTAGTCACAACTGCCTTTATATTTTATGCATTCATGGAATAAATGCATTTCACATGTTCAATCATCATGTTTATTCCAATGCATTGACATTCACTTTCTCATTCACATTGATCATCAGACTTGGTCCGGTATTCAACATATAAGTTGAGAACACATTTATTTAATCACATTCACAATCAATAAGCACTTCCAATGTATTATTCATGCATTAAACAGCTCAGACATTTTATGTTCGGAAATCAGTACATATACATCATATGTCAATTCAATTTAGAATTAAACAAACAATCATAGTGAGACCATCTTAGGTTACTCACAATACGCTCCAGATTAGCATTAACTTCTATGATCCGGAAACGACTGGATGTTGTCGTTCTATCCTGTATAACATTATGCAATACATATATTGTACACACATTATTAATTTCACAATCACATAAACATTAAATTATACGCATATGTATATGTGTAATGTATACTGCTTGCTCACATTGACAATCTTGGGGATATTTCCTTTATTCACATCTCATAATCATTTACTAACATCTTTCAATCATTCTTCAATACATAATACACTTTACTCTATTTAATCACCTCATTTCTCATCAACTAAGGGCATTAAAGATCTCATTTAAACCTACTTACATTATACGGAAGCACCCTAGTATTGATTTGTTCATATAACAATCAAAGGATAACTCTTTACCTTCATAAGTCTAGCCACGATCGTGGTGTCCCTACCACGATAGTGATAGAATTTTGGAGCTAGACACGATCGTGCTGTAAGGGCCATGATCGTGATAGAAACTATTTTTGTCAGGTCACGATCGTAAGGTGAGGGCCACGATCATGCCCTGCAAATTTCCTCCTCCAATCATCCAAATTCAACACATATTTTAACACCAATTTCACACCAATTTCCCCAAAATTCACTACCTCTAATACAAAATCATTACATGCTAATTCATATACCAATTTGATTGCATCCCTTTATCATAATCTATTTAATTGTTTAGGCATCCTCAATTACACATTCTCATTCATGAAATCCATAACATCACGTTCATAGTATCAAGCAATTTATCCACTAAGTTATGTCCTCATTTTAAGCCCAAATTAAGTCCAAAAGTATCATAATTATATACTTCATCCTTAATTGGTTCAACCCTTGCATAGTAAAAAATTTTCCATGAAAATCACTACCCACGATCATGACCTCCCCTCCACGATCGTGACAGAAACAAATCTCCCATTTATCCTACAGTTTTCCAGTTTTCTCAGGATAGATTTTTAGGTCATTTTTGTATGACCATTATGACCTAGAAAATGAGGTTTTTAGGCAATAGCTTTTTCTAATCAAATGTTACTCTATGTCTTAAGTTTCTAATGACATAAAATTCATGCATTTTGGTTTAGTATCATACAAGTTATAATCAAAATACTACAGACTATTCTCATATCTCGACAGAACACAATTCTCAACTTTAAGTCAAATTTCAAGACTCTTGAAGGCAGATTTCAAATTCGATTCCTCATAAAAATTATCCATATGTTTCTAATTTACACTAAATAAAAATTCATCCGATTTGGATTCTTAAAAATCAAGATATGGCCAAAATACAGATGCATGTTTAGTAAAAACACTCCATCTAACATATTTCAGCACACCTTTAACTTTATTTTAATCCTAGTTCCTGTCTTTTACTTAGTCTATCATTACTCATGTCCTCATTATTTCCTCTTCATTCCTACTTCCACTTCAACTCAATATCATACACAATAATTCATGATCTATGTTTGATCATTAACCCAAAAACAGAACATATAACATTCATTCATAAAGTAATTTTCTGCACTTCTTTCAACCTCATGTTATGACACATTCTAACTCTAAATCATCTCTACATCAATCTATGAATCATTAATCATCATAAACACAAAATCAGTACATCCATATGCTCACTTCTTCACTCATGATTGACATATATATACATTACCATTTTATGCTCATTTAACCCTAATCTATCATCAATAAGTTTCATCTAACAAATCAAGAAGAGTAATAACATAATACTTACTTGTTTAACTTCAATCTCTTCAAAAATATCCAAGAAACCCTAGCTTTCCTTGAACCACTCGATCAACATCAAAGGTGGTAGGGTTAGGTGGGTTTTTATTAAGAAGAAAAGATAGCAAGAACTTTGAAGTAGCTAGTAATGGAAGAAAGCAAGGTTCAACATTGATGCTTGGAGAAGAGAGTGTCGTGATATGTGAAAAAGAAAGAAGAAAATATGAAGAAGAAGAGAAGAAAAGAGAGCATTTGGTAAAGTGAAGAAAACAAAAGGGACATTGGTCTTTAACATGTGGGTTTCGTGGGTTAAAACAAGTGGTGTGGTAAGTGACACTTGTCATTTGCCACATGTCACTTCCTTATAGTCTCCCTTTGGTCTTTTAAATAGCTAGTCCATTTGTCTCATAATTCTAGTCCAATTTTCTTCCTATTTTCAATGACATCTGTCATTAAATCTTAATGTCACTTACCAAAATTTCTACTACCCTTTGACATTTGTTTCTGCTATTATTCATCAATTGTCTCACCACTTGGCATTTTTCCTAGTCCAAAAATACCCTTAATTTCAGAAAATTCTCAAATTTTACCAAAAATTCTAAATCACTAATTAAACGCACCAACTCAATTTTCAAAACACATAGTCCATAATTCACATTATAATCACATTAAATCAATCATTTATACCCGGAAATGTCAAATGAGCGCATGTACAAATTATTGTAATATGTGCAATGATCAAATTCACATGTGTATATACTAATATTATACATGAGTATGAAATCCATTTTTCTAATATCTTAAATAATAAAATTTCTCATATACGAAATTCTCGAGCTCTAACCTTTAGTATAGGAACGGGATGCTACACTATTGGTCCATGTGTTGCTAACTTTAGGGTCCACATGTCACTCATTTAAGCTTACATATTTCACTACTTGTAAGGCTACACATGTCACTAATTATAAGGCTACATATTTCACCATTTGTAAAGCTCCACATGTCACCATTCTAAAGCTCCACATGTCACAAGTCTAAAGTGACATTTGTCACAAATTTAAAGGGCCACTTGTCGCAAATATAAAGTGCCACTTTTCACAAATATAAAGTGCCACTTGTCTCCAATTTTACCATTTAGGAATTTTACTAAGCCATTTTACACATTGAATCCTCAAACTTCCAATTTTTAACAATTAAATCCAAATTACTAACTTAAATCCATCAATTTCTAATTTAATTATAATTTATCAAAATCATATCTAAGCATCCCAGAATATGTCAATTGATTAATACAATATGTATACGCTTAATCTTCTAAACCTCTAACCCTCAACAATTTAGGAGATAAGATATTACAATTGAATTGATGTTGGAAAATAAATAAGTTTTTGGATACTTTCTTATCATTGATAAAACTATGCAGAATCTAAAAAAATGTGACCAAGTTCATCTATATTCGTGTAAGGGCCCCAAATTTAATGAGAAAGGATTTTACTAATGATAGGAGTTTGTAATGTCCTGCTATTACAAGATTTGTGATTCTGAATTTAATAAGAAGTTGAGGCAAATGTTTACAAGTGATAAGTAGGTTGCATCCCTGTATGCTAGGTCTAATGCTAGCTTAGAAGTTTCTAGAACTATAATTAAAGATCATAAAATTTAGTCTCAATATAAATTTTCATTTAATTTTTTTAGCCTTTTGTGAGAGTAATTTGTCTTGCTGATAGTGATGAGAAGGCAACAATGAGTTATTTTTATGATACCATGGAGAGGGTGACAAAAGTAATCAAGGTCAATATGAAAAATAGACCTTCTTTGTGCACATATTATCTTGTAGTCATCAACGAGAGATGGAAAAGACAACTTTACTCTTTGTTCTTTTAATTACGACATTTTTAATCCTAATGTCTATTTTAGACCAAGTTTTATAATGATATCTGAAGTTAATAGGGGAATGCTATTAACTATTATAACTATTGTTGCTTATGAGATGATGCAAGATCTCTTAAGCTTACAAATAGAGGTTTATAAGGATGCTTATAGTGATTTCAGAATGCCTATTGCTATTTGTCAAAGAGACGAACTTAATCCAAGTATATATTTTTTCACTTTTGTTACTTATTGGAAATTAATCATCATTTTATTTTGTTTATAAGGTTACTTTTGTTGCCTTATAGTTTCTTGGTAAGAACAATTCATAAGTGGTGTTCCAGAATTGCAAAGGTTTATTATTTGAATTCTGAGTCAATGTGTGAGTGCAATAGGGTATGAAAGGAATTGGAGCATATTTGAATTCATCCAGTCCAAGAAAAGGAATAGAATGAAATACAAAAGGTTAAATGATTAGGTCTTTGTTCGATACAATTTAAGATTTGAGAAAGGTATGTTATTATCTTTATTAAGTTGAATATAATTTCTTGCAATTTTTTAATAATTTAATTTTATTTATTAACTATGACTTTTAATAAAACAAATAGTTCTATAGGACTAATTTGCCTTAATTATATCAATCTTTTAGTGAATTAGGTTTCTAAGGAACTGAGTTTGATATATGAGAGTGACTTGAAAGATAATCTTGGATGAGAAAGTATTGACATGTCATTTGGTGTTATGAATTTGAATGATGGTAATGATTAGACTCCTCTCAATAATAAGGATTTCATACCAAATGAGAATTGGGATCAATGTGATTTGTACTAGTGATCTCCTCTTTTGTTACATTTAATGATCTTGGTTTTTCCTCGTGTATTGAAGAACCATGCTCAACTTCATTATGCTCAATTGCAAATTATTTCACCATCTATCTTTGTTGCTCAATTTCTTGTTCTTGAGATTCTCATAGATATCCTCATTGGAATTTCCATCCATTTGAGTGAGCTCATTATAACTCCCAATTTAAAAATGTCTACCAGTTGGCTTACATATATAGTTATGGTTAGCCTAAGCTAGTGTCGAGTTGCATGTGACTACTACATAATCTTCATAAAAGTTATTAGCTTCATCCAACCTCAGTAAAGGAATGATTATTAGCAATTGCTTGTTGAAATCAATCAAGACATATACTTAAGCACAATTGATTCTTTTCATCATGGTTATAGCCTCATTAAGGCAAAATTTGACTATATACCTTGCTAGATGGCTCAAGCTATTTGTGGTCTAGTATTCTAAGGGAATGTTAGGCATATTCCTCTAAAGGGGAACTTGTTTCAACCTTAGGTTTGATAGTTTTATTCCCTGTTTCTAAGGTCCATTCTTTATAACTATTTGAGCTAGCTCTAAGCTGATAAACCTTAACAAGAACAAGTTATCATTACCTAAAAACACCTCTTATAATCCCATATTCTTCCACTGGAGCTTAGGCGAGGCATTGATGGTAGGAAAGGAGGATCTGTTGTCCAAAAAAAAACTAATAAGAGTGTTCTCCCATTTTTTTTGCTCCTTACTTAAGAATGTTTACTTCTGGAGCAACCATGGTCTTACCCTTTAGAGAAGTTACTGGAGGGACATAGTTCAGCTTGGGCGAGGAGGAACTATTCCCAAGAATCTATTTTCAATTTTTCCTAACAAAAGCATGATCCTTTAAAGAAGTCGAATTTCCAGTCTACTTTTGAGCCTGTACATTATTTCAAACGATGGTTCACGAAAGATGATGAGATTAGTTCTGTCAAAAAGTACACCTAAAGTAGGAAAATTTTTATACTTTAGGATTGAGGGGTTTAACAATAAGACATAGCAGGTCAAGTATCTAGTAGAAAGTAAACCAACCAAAAGAGAAAAAAGAGCAAGAGGAAAAAGATGAGAAATCCAGGAGATGGATAGAAGAGGAAGAAAGAAACACAAAAGTAACTAAGTTGAAAAGTTTAAACTGTTGGTTTATGCCCTTGCAGCCAATTTATTTTGGTTGTAAATTTATTTGTATGACAATATTTTATTCAATAAAAGACATTCTTTATCTTTATGTATTGTTAATTATTCAATTATTAATCATAAAGATAAAATCAATGGAATAATTGTTATGCAGTTAGAAATTATAATGCGATTATAATTATGAGATTCAAATTACATTTTTTTATTATTGTTCCTAAAATGTTCCTAGTCATAGTTTTATTAAGATAGGGTTTTGATGAAATGGTTAGACTAGCACATGTTTGTTTCTTTCTTATAAAGAAAGTAATTGATCTCATAGATTAAAGTGTGGAGACACTTA
>JAOQMS010000008.1:33093273-33114347 GCA_027563885.1 Erythroxylum longipes | reverse complement strand
TCATGAAATTCCTACTAACTCCTTCTTTTACTTTATACCACCTTACCAAAATCCATAATATACCATATTAAACTCCAGAAATTTCTAATTCATAAATTCTAATTTGTTTTCCATGCTTGATAATCTAATAAAATAATTAAAATAAAAAATAAAAAATAAAAATCTTAAAAGTGGGATCCAACATCAAATCCATCAGGCTATTATAGATAAATTTCCTCCTTTAATTTGTAAATAAAGATATTCTTTACATTTAACTAAAGTAATTCAAGATATAAAAATGTAACAATGGCAATAAGGATTTGAATAGACACATCTTTATAATTTATTTCAAGTTTTATGTTTATCTTTTTGCAACTAACTTTGTCTTATATTTATTAAGGGTTCCATCTAATCAAAGGTATTTCTTATAAACCCATTTACATCTAATGAAAATATTCCTTAGGGTAATTCAATTAGTTCTTAAAATTTTATTTTTATTAATTAATTAAATTCAAATCTTCACTCACAGTTTTATATCAAAATTTTTTATTCATTTAATTATATTGTTCACTTTTAATTCTTGGGCTCATATATGTCATATGATACTTAAAAGGCATGATAATGTTTGAAAAATGAAGATGCAATATAGTTCTTTTTGTCCTATTAACTATTCTTGTTCATTTTATGTTTCTATTTTTATAAGAGGCTCATCACCTAAGCTTAGAAGATCTATGTTCAATTCATCAATGTTAGTATTGAGATTAGATTTATTAACTTCTTCATATGTAATAATCTTAATTCTTCAACTTTTTTTACTTATTGAATTTCTTCTAAAAATTTAACATCCCTATTATCAATGAAACCTTTTTATTTGTGGTAAAATCTAAATTCAGAGACACTTTGTAATGCCCCATAAAAACACACTTATATATTTTAGGTCCCACTTTATCTTTTAAAGGTTCAGAAATTAATACATGGGCTTTATAACCCTATACCTTTAGATGGGATAACTTTGGCTTTCTTCTAATCCAATTCTAATGTGGATTCAGTTATTTAGCCTTTATATCAATTTTATTCAAAATATATGTGGTATTCTTAATTGTTTCTCCAAAAATATAAGGATAATTTTGTTCTTAGCATATCTATAAGTGCCATATTCTCTCTTTTAATGAATATTTTATTGAGATGCATATATCATTATGTTCAAATGTTTTACGTTATTCTCTTTATAAAATTTGGCAAACTCCTTCGATCCTTATTCACCATAATTAGTATATAAAGGCTTAATAGCCTTCCTAGATGATTGTTAACTAGTTTCTTAAAGGCCTTGGATTTCTTAAAAGCTTAAGATTTATGAAAAATCATACAAATATAACTAAATCTAGAATAACCATTAATAAATGTGTTTCTTTGCAAGATTTAATTTTCATTGGATTATATAAATAAAATTAATTACTTCTAAAAGTTCTTGTATTGACATTTTTAATTAAATGATTGTCTAAAAAACTTCTCATTGAGCCTAAGGTTTATAAGCACAATTGGTTTTCTTACTCATTATTTGCATTATTAATGAGACCAAGTATTAAATGTCAAATAAATGAATTAATATCGTTGGACATACAAATATAAAGAGAAATATTTATAATGTTTTTTTTCATATTTCATACATAGTGTTAATCATCTTTTCTTTAGAAGAACATGATTTTCCTTCCTAATAATTACACATTTATTTTTAAATATAGTTTTATATCCCTTCTTATATATCATTGGTATAGAAATGAAATTGTTTCTAATAGTTAGAGAATATTAGACAAAGTAAATCTACCTCTATTGTGATAAACTTTATAGTCCCCTACTCTCAAAACATAACAATATGTTGTGCTGCCTATATATAGTTTAAGTTCCCTAATGGGCTTCTATTTCATTATGATGAAACCTTATTAGTCCTTATAAGTATGTCTTGTAACACCAAAGTCAATCCAATAAGTTATTTAGGAAGAATCAATGATTATGGCTTTAGAAATAATAAGAATAAGCTCTTTTAAACTTTGAGTATCTTTATGTTTTGATCTTTTTAGACATTAAGCCTTATAATCCTTTGATACACATTGGAAGTATATCCCCTTCTCATGTTTTTGCTTGTTTTTTCCACCAAGATGCTTCTTGTGTCGCTTTAGTGTTGGCCTTCATTTCTTGGTGGGATTTGTGTGATCCTCTAACACCATGAGATAGGAGTGCATTTTATACATATTCTTCTTTAAAAGTCAATGTCTATAGCAAAGAGTCTACACTTAATTAATTATTCCCATAATTAAGAAAAATTACCACACAATCGTAATATAGTGGAAGACTATTAAAGATAATAAAACTGGCATTGTATTAGAGATAGGATGTGTTGCCAATTTCAAGTCATTTGCAATAAGTGTAATTTGACTTACATAGTCCACCAATATTATCATTTTCACTAATTGTCAAATAATTGAAAATTTTAAGCAATAATTAAACATAAGTATTATACTTCTTAAATAATTTTGCTATAACTTTTCATCCATTTCAACAATTGCATTCTTCAAATAATAGGATAAGATATCTTTCACATGACTTAACAACACTACCATTGCAACTAAGTTATCCTCCTCTAACTTTTGCTTTAAGGATTTCAAGGTAGAATTATCTATATCAATTCAAAAGTCTTTCAAACATAAAATATCTTATCATGGAGTAATAAACAGGTGAATCTTCTTTTCCAAATATGTTAATTCACTCTATTTAATATTTCAATTTTAGAGGCATCAATAGAAATATGTTTAGTAACCATTAGTGTATGATAAAAAGTATGATATTAACTAATTATGAAAGAGGAAAAAGTAATAAATATTTCCTTGTAGTTACATAGCCTTGTTGATCTTTAAAACTTAACTTTTTGTTTATTGAATAAAATATTACTTATCATTAAACTGGTGATCACATTTAAAGTTAGTTCTTTAAGAAACTTTAGAAAGGTACTAATATATATGAATGGTAATGAATGATATTAATGTTTTTAAATATTAAAATTTTTAAAAGAATCACTGTATATAATTTTCATTAAGGTTTTCCATAAGAATTGTGCCCCTTGATTCATTCTTTTTCATTTTAAGAGTTATATCTTTTAGTACAACCTTTTTTTAAGACACCCTCTCTCCAAAATTGACTCTTCAAAAGTTACATCGTTTCACTTAATTTTTTCTGAAAAATTCTTGGTGGTCAAATTTGGTTAAACACTTTCAAGTAAGATAAAAAAAATAATAAAGAATGTCATAATTAGCAAGGATAAAAATATAAATTATATTGAAGCAAAGGGTTTCCCTCCATCTTCTTTATCTTGACAATCTTTGTTTTTTATTATTGCCTCCATCTCCATTAAAGACATTAATGTGATTCTTCTTCCTTCCATCTCCATTTGTTTTGTGACATTGATGTGATTCTTCTTCCTTCCATCCCCATTTGTTTTGTTTATATGTTTACCTATTTATTAATTTCTTAGGAGAGTAAAGCAAAGTTTCAAAGAAAAATAACGAAGAAGTTTATGCATTCCAGACAACTTGTAATAGAAAAGTAACATATTTACTTTAAAATGGAAATATCATCACTCAGTATGAAATACTATACTCAATCTCCACACATCCAATAACATACTTATGTTGAAGAAAATACCACCATCCATTACAAATATGTCAAATGTTCACCTAACTATACTAGATTTTTATACATACAATACTATAGTTATATTAAAAAAAACACCAGTAGCCATAATAGATAAGTGAAACATTCACCCTAAAATAAGAAGTACCATCACTTTATACAAAGAAAACTATACATTAATTAAAACTATATTTAAACTTTATATATCTAATACTCATATGTGCACCTTCGAATGAGAATATCATTACTAGGTATGAATAATATCATGCCTTGGTTAAAACTATATCAAGCATTTATAGATTAAATGTCACACCTAAGTATAAAAAATACCACCACCCATAATAGATAAGTTATATGGTCAACTTAAAATGAGAATATCATCACTTTAATATTAAGATATCATATCTCAATACTAGGTCTTCATACATACATTACCATGGTCATGTACTAAAAATATCATCATCCATAATAGAGAAGTTATATGTTCACCTTAAAATGGAAAGTGTTATTAATCAATATAAAGCATATCATGCCTTAGTTAAAACTATACTAAAAACTTCAAACATCTAATACCACGGTTGTGTGAAAAATAACACCACATACAAATTAGTTACACATTCACCTTAGAATGTGAATACCATTAATAGGTTCAAAAAATACCTCACCTTAATAAAAACTATAATAGAAATTTATACATCTAATACCACACTTATATATCAAAAATATCACCACCTATAACATATAAGTCACATGTCCACCTTAAAATGAGAAGACCATCATTGGGTATAAAGAATTTTATGCCTCAATTAAAACTATACACGACCTTTATACTTCAAATATGACATATATGTATGAAAAATACCAATACTTATAACAAATAAGTCATATATTCACCTTAAAATGGGAAGTATTATCACTAAGTACGAAAAATACCATGTCTTTATTAAAATTATGCTAAACCTTCATACATCCAATACTACGGTTATGTATAAAAATACTACCACCCATAATAAATAAGTCACATATTGGCCACAAAGCATTTTCCTTAGTTTGATCTAACTACTTAATAAGTAAACTTTTATTTTATTATAATATTATCATTACTATTTATAGTAATGTTAGTGGTGGATGTCTACCCCTTGGTCGGGCATATAGTATGGATAAAAATTGTGTTAATAGAGAAATCAAACTTTGGTTACATGTGTTTGATAAAGCAAACACACACAAGAGGGGGGGTGAATTGTGTATGACATAAAAAAATTTGCAAGTACTTTGATCCTAGTTAAAGATAAAAAATAATAGGAGTCTGTCAGACAATAAATCCTATTAAACGATAGGAGCCTGTTAGAAGCGTATTAAACAATAAATCCTGTTAAAGCAATTTAAAAATAGAAAGATCCTGTTAAAATAAAAGGAATCTCTTACAAAGTTAAAAAGAATAAGGAGCCTATTTTAAAAGTGAAGGATCCTCTCACAAAATAAAACGTAAATAATATAATGTGGAAATTTAAAAGTTAAGAGAAGAGAAAAAATGACATGATCGATTTATACTAGTTTGGTTTATAACCAAAGCCTACATCTAGTCCCTAAGTATTTAACTTGAGTGTATTAAATCCAAGTAATAATTTTACGAGCCTCTTTAAGCTCACAAGTAAATATTTTTCAAAGTTCTTCAACCTTCCACACTAGTAGTATTTGCCTAACATCTATAAGCTCTCAACGAATGACAAAGTGATTTTCTCGATATGGGCTTCAATGATCACTCTCTTAAAAGAATTTTCACTTTTTAAAGCACAAGAGGTTTGATAATGATGTGACTTTCAAAAGTACTGATGTTGTGAATGTATATTAAAAATTTGGCTTCCTTGATTTTTATATATGTCTGTGTGTCTCGCAACAGCAGGGTTCTTCCTTAACTAGGCATTTCCTTCAACTATCCATTGCATCATTTTAGTTCTAGGTTGACTTTTATCTTCAATATCATCTTTACTGGAATCTTCAATATTCAATCTTAAAGAGAAAAAATATGGCAATGTCTTAAAATTGAATGTCCAAAAATATAGGATTAGCATGATCCTTTCGGATATTGTAAACTTAATAAGGTAAGTTCATAAAAGAAGGTTCCTTCTAGAAAGGAAGCATTTATCCTATGATTTTATTTCCTTTTGAGAAATATATCGATACCTATACAATGGAAATAAATCTAATTTGAATTTTGAAATATTATACAATTATCATCAAAATCGTTAATCATAAACCTTGAGCTAACAATATCCCCCTTTTTGATGATGACAAACAATAATAAGTATATCTTTAAAATTCAAATAATAATAAAGGGTTTTGAAAGATACCTATAAAATTTTCTCGTAGTCAGAAGGAACATGACTTCTAAAGGAAGGAGCCTATTTTTTTAATCATAGATTTAAACATTTTAGCATAATATGTCATCAATAACAAATATATCATCAAGGAAATATTGAAAATATATCACAGATAGATGCATGCAGAGTAAATATATCATTAAGTGCAAAGTATACTATTTCTATCCCTTTTTCATTATCACAAAAATCAAAGAAAGAGTAATTAATGCATCAAATAAAATCATAAGTATGAATGAGCCAAGCAGAAAAGAAATAGCAATAGAGTTATTGAAGAGAATAAAATATTTTGCTGCGCAAAATTAGCATGTCAAGAAGCTTATTTTGGATGTTATCTATTTGTTCTTGCATTTGTTCTTGATTGGCTTAAATGTCCTTCAGTTGTTAATGAATATTTGCACTATTTTCATCTTGAGGAAGGACAAAAGTTTGTTGGTTTAGAGCAGGATCTAAGGTTTCTGCTACTCTTTTAGATCTTTTTTTTCTACCCGGACATTATTTTACAATTTGTATCTAAATTGGTAAGGAATTAAAAGGGTGAAACTATAACATACCACTCCCATAGAACATATACCTGACATACTAAAGGATATTCAGGAACATACTCTACGAAAATGGAACGTTAAGATGATTAAATCAATTCATTTTATGTTTAATTAATTGCACATAACATAAAACATTCCAATAATCATGTTGTTCCATTTTTATTCACAAACATATACAGTCTCAAATGTCATTACATTTCCAAAATTCACATGTCCATTATACAACAGTTGAGAGATACATTCCTTGATACAACATAACTAAGACATTTGCAGGTACAACTGATCCTGACACTAACCCATATCCAAATGCAAAAGTTACTTCAACTAGACTAGCTAGATTTCTCCTGAACCTCAAAAACAATGTTGGAATTTTGATGTGTTTGCGAACTCAGTGAATGAACCATTATTGATGTGCTCACTCAAAATAGACATAAATATCGCAAGCATATAACAAAGTTCAATTAGTATTTCATATCACTTAAAATCAAATCTCATATATCACATCATTCAAAATTTAGTACCTAATCGCAAAATACATCATATTCCAACAAGTCCGTTATGAACACAAGCGTTTCATATGATCATTTCAAGATAATCTAATCATTCATTTCATCTCATTCATATCATCCACATATACACAGACATAACATATTATTGTATCCACACAATTTAGTCATTCTTTGCAAATATTTACATGGTACATCTAAAGATATAGATGTAATGCACGTGAGACTCTATTTTTATTTTTATTTTGTCGTGACCAAGTGCCTATTAATTGACTCATATCCCTTGTGGATAGCACACTTATTTCAGGTACTAACTTGTATCTCTTATAGATACTGGGCTTATTTCAGGCACTGGACCATATCCCTTATGGATACTGGGCTTATCTCAGGTACTGACCCATATCGCTTGTAGATACCGGGCTTATTTTAGGCTGGTCACTCTGGTCACAACTCCTTTAACTGATCATGTACATCAATGTCATGAATGCATCATCTCACATAATGTGCTATCAATCACTTTCATTCGGTTTGCACAGTCATTTATCACAATCATTGGATTAGAGTCCAGCATTTAACTCAATTGAGTATCACTTATTCCATTCACATTCCCATTCACATTTATCATTGGACCTTAGTCCGCATTCAACAATAATGATAAGCATCACTTATTTTGTCCAATTCACATACAATGAGCACTTCCTATACAGTCCTGAATAATGATCTCCTCAGACAATTGATGGTTTGGAATTATCACAATCATACCAGTGACAGTTCAATATGTAAAAATTAACCAAGAACAATTCAAGCATAGCGAGAAACATCTAGGTCAACTCACTACACATATAACTCAAACAGAAACAAACAAATCATTGAGTTTACGTATCTAGGTTACTCACAGTATGCTCCAATAAGCTATTGCCTTAATGATCTGGCAATGTCTGGATGTTTTCGGTGTATCTGTGCTTCTATTGTCATGCAATACACATATAATTCACATATTACTAAGTTGATCAATCACATAATTATTCATCCATACACATATATATGTGTCATGTTCAATGCATGCTCAATTGACTATCCCGTGTATGTATCCTTATTCACAAGTCTTAACCATTCATTCATTATAACTTGTTTGTAATTAGGTTATGCCTTATGTAAGTTTAGTTACCCTCAATTCATCAATCATACATTCATCAATCCTTTATTAATGTTTTATATTCCCCCAATTCTCATTCATTTATACTAATTCACATTGTTCATGTCCTTCGAATCACATTTGCATTCGTAAGAACAACTTCACTCTTTTTAAACCCCCAATCAAGTCTAATTACACCAATGTATATTGTTTTATCCTTATATGATTCAACAAGAACACAAAACACAAATTTTCCTCCCTGTCAAGCATTTCCCCGATTGTGGGAAGGGACCAATACAATTCCCACGATCATGAAACGAAAGTTCCCCTTTACTTTCCTTTAACTTTTCTTCCAAATTTTGACACCTTCATGATAATTCATCACTTATACCTTAATTACACATTAAAGATACTTCAAATCCTCATCAATTCATCTTTAATTCCAATTCTAATTCAAATCGTTCGTTTGGTAGTTAAAAAATTGTGGTCTTTTAAGCATCAAAATCAAAACAGAACATAGCAATCCATTCGTTAAATTCCTAGCACACATTCAACACCAATACTACAACCAAATTCATACCTGATCAATCATCATAAATGTTATTCTAAAATATTTCAATAAGTCAATAAATCACTTACTAGTTCAGCTCAATGTCTCCTCAAACATCAAGCTAACCTAACCTTATGTGCAGCGTTTACATCCTCTTCTTCATAATGTTTCTTTATAAACAAGTTGTCTTCTTTTGATCATAACTCTCTCTACAAAGATCCAAATGTCATGATTCTTGTGCCCCCTGAAACTAGACTTCCATTAGTCTTATTATATCTAAAGATTACTCAAACAACGTCTCCTTTTAAAATATAATCTCCATCCAAATTATGTCCTGCTTCTAGTAAGAAATAGACTGGCAACTAATACTCAAACCATAATAAATCATTATCAAGACATCTTCTAACTAAACTGTTTCACAGAAGCAGTAATAAGACATCAATTATCATTTTTCATATTTTATACTTTTACTAATTAAGACTCTAAGGTCCTTAAAAATTAGGAAATAATACAAGGTTCCTGTATAGGGCTCTATCACAGGCAGTATTAGGGAAACGAACATAACTCATATGACTTAATCTAACAATTTAATCTCTTAACAATTTTAAGACGCGGGATATTACAACTCTCCCCCCTTAAGAAATTTCGTCCTCAAAATTCTTACTTGACTGATTAAACATTTGGGGATAATGTTGTCTCATGTTTTCCCTAGTCCCTTAAATAGCTTCTTCTCTCGAATGATTTCTCCAATAACTTTTACTAGAGGAATTACTTGATTCCTCAACTACTTAGTTTGATATCCGACTATTTGTTTACTAGTTCCTCCATATAACTCAAATTACTTCTAATCTCAACTTCCTGAGCTGGTAATATATGCCTCAATATAGTATCCATATAACAAAAATGCACATTTTTAAGCGAAATATTGATATTCAATACTTATTCATACAAATTATCAATACAATTGCACATTAGTACAATTCATCACTATAAATGCTCATCAATACCAATTATTCATAGTATCATGTTGTATTTCTCATTTATGACTGTTAGGTTTCCTTTCTGTGTTAAGCCTGCACATTTTCTGTGGGTATGGATAACGGGTGTTGTGGATATCCAAAGATACAAACTGTTGATACATAAAGCTATCGAATTGTGGGTACCTGAAGTTATCAAAATCACACTTGCATAGTCATACTATACATATATAAGTAATGAATATGCATACAAATCAGTTATGCACATGTAAATTTTCCTTGGAATGTATTATGCCCCAGATTTGACCTATACTTTCATACTGACATGAAATACATTACAGATTTAAGTTCTTTCTAGTGATAACGCTAATCTATAAGCCAATATATCCTCTTTCTCAGTAATCTCATAAGGGCCAATATAACTAAGGTTCAACTTACCCTATTATCGAACCTCAGCACTCCTCTCTATAAGGCGACACTTTTAGAAATATTTTATTTCCCACCAATTTCTGTTATAGAGCAGTCAATTATAAGAAAATTAATCTGTAAATTGCAAATCTAAAGTAAATATTGTTAATGTGCAATTTCTATATAACTACATTCCATTTCTCATACCTTGATATTGTAACACAAGCTACCTCAATTACATCTGCTAATCATTAAATATTTTATAATATCAAGTACAGCATATCAATTCTAGTCTCTCATTCTTTGTAGAAGGTAGATATAGTTGATCGTCACATGTAAAGGTATCATTATACAATAACAACTTAACATTCTATATTTGCAGAACAATACCATCCAATTTATGAACTTAAAGACCTAAACATTAAACATGACAGATCCATTCATACAAAACAATCAATATCTAACAATAGCACCAAACAAGATAATATATCAATGTTCATAACTTATATTTCTCATTTGACAAAATCAGAGATCATATCTCTTTTGTTTCCAGTAATAAATTCTCACGACATACGATGCCAATATTTTTTAGCATTTCTTAGTCTTATATTTCGAATTAACCAACAACTTAACCTACAAAAATCAACAACTATTAATATGTCTAATCCTCTATACAAGGTCTCCAAGTCTTTTAAGTAATAGCAATAACATCATCTCGAATTCAAGGACTCAGTAATGTAATTCGAATGCTTTACTACAAACAAAAATACATATACAATCTCCAAATTATATTCAGCCCCTCGTCCCTGAGTGTTATAATTATCCAACTCCAATATACACCTTTGATCCGTTCAATATTCATCAATTCCTAAAAATGGAACATTTGGTCTATATGATATAATTAGTTGAAAGTCTCCATAAAAGAAGATTTCTCTCCAAAGCTACTGGTATTGTTCATGAAATCTTTCTCAACCAACTATATTCATTATTGATTTTCAACCATTCATAATATTTCAACAAAATCAATTTCCCTCTTATCTTACATAATCAGAATATTCCATATATTAGAACTCAGTGATGCAGTAGGCATGTACATTTACTCTTATGCCTTGGTATGTACCATGAAGACCATTACATCTTATCTAGAGATTTATTTTCAAGAGGTCACCAATTAATATCTCAAGCTAATGATACCTCGATCTCAATTGATTCTAGATAACATTTGGTGTCCTATGTCTATACAAAAGTTACCTATCCTTAGTGGTTACCATTTCAATATATCCAAATAAATCTACACTTCCATTGTGCTACTCTGAGTAATCTCAGAATTTTTCCTATAGGGATTAGGGCTTAAGGACATTTTTCCTATGAGGACTAGGGCTTAAGAGCATTCAATATGTTATAGATCAGTTCCTGTACAATATCCAAACATGTAATATATATGCGCTCGGTAGCATCATTCGTCAAGGTAACCACATTATTGGAGGTGCACTCACAATAACTGGTCAACTTAACCTTAAGGAATTCTACATATAATGCTATCATTTATTTCATCTCCCAGTTATCATTTATTTCATGTTACATAAGTATGTTCTAAATCAGTTCAGAAATATAAGATGCGTAACCATCATAAAATTTCGATATCAAATCCAATGATATAACCTTTTACTAAATCATAAACTCTTAACACGATATTTAAACAGCCATTTTAGTTCCAAGTTCAACCTCTCAAAGTAATAGAAATTTTGGTTTTCTTTCAACTTTGTTTGTACACTTTAAATCTTATCATTTCCACCTACATCTCTAGTTTTCTCAATCAATCCACGAAAATGTATTCACATTCACATCAATTCAAATGTGTACAACCATAACTTAAGACTGATGTCATATTCGATAATATAACCACGAATACAAATTCATTGAATCTGGGCCTAACATCCCAAACCATGTATGATCTCCCATACCTATGTAATAAATATTCAATCACATGATCAATACAACACTTTTACTACCCCCTTTTGTTTTCCAACCCATTTTCAATCTTTACTTAATCTGTTATGTCATGGTATTGGCAACTTTTCATTTTCTCTCACTCTAACGGGTCATCATTCTTCTCATTATTTCTAACAGTTCAGACTCTTTAACGAATGTTCATGCTGTGACTTATTTAAATGAAACTAAAACTAGGGATTAGTTGCCACTGCATGGTATGACATGTTCAAGATGCATGTACCATGACATATGTTGGGATAAATGCCCATGTAAGATGCTAAACCTGGGCTCTGATACCAAAATGTAGCATACCACTCCCATAGAGCATATACCTAACATACCGAAGGATATTTGGGAACATACTTTACGAAAATGGCAAGTTAAGACTGTTAAATCAATTCAATTTATGTTTTAATTAATTGCACATAACATAAAATGTTCCAATAATCATGTTGTTCCGTTTTTATTCAAAAACATATACAGTCTCAAATGTTATTACATTTCCAAAATTCACATGTCCATTATACAACAGTTGAGAGATACAATCCTTGATACAACATAACTAAGACATTTGTAGGTACAACTAATCTTGACACTGACCCATATCAAAATGCAGAAGTTACTTTAACTATATTAGCTGGATTTCTCCTAAACTTGAAAAACAATATTGCAATTTTGATGAGTTTGCGCACTCAATGAGTGAACCAACATCGATGTGCTCACTCAAACATAGTTCAATTAGTATTTCATATCACTTAAAATCAAATATATATGACATCATTCATAATTTAATACCTGATCGCAAAATACATCATATTCCAATAAGTCCGTTATGAACACAAGCATTTCATATAATCATTTTAGGATAATCTAATCATTCATTTCATCTCATTCATATCATCCAAATATACACAAACATAACATATCATTATATCCACGCAATTCAGCCATGCTTTATAAAGATTCCTATGGTATATGTAAAGATATGGATGCAATGCACATGAGACTCCACTTTCATTTTTATTTTGTTGTGACCGAGTGCCTATTAATTGACCCATATCCCTTGTGGATACCGAGCTTATTTCAGATACTGACCCATATCCCTTATGAATACCAAGCTTATTTCAAGCACTGGCTTATATCCTTTGTGGATACTAGGCCTATCTCAGGTACTGACCTATATCCTTTGTGGATACTGGGCTTATTTCAAGCACTGACCCATATCCTTTGTGGATACCGGGCTTATCTTAGGTACTGACCCATATCCCTTGTGGCTACCAGGCTTATTTCAAGCTGGTCACTCCGGTCACAACTCTTTTATCTGATCATTCACATCAATGTCATGAAATGCATCATCTCACATAATATGCTATCAATTACTTTTATTCAGTATGCACAGTCATCTATCAAAAACATCGAATCAGAGTCTGGCATTCAATATTCAGTCGAGCATCACTTATTCCATTCACATTCACATTTACATTTATCATCGGACCTTAGTCCAGCATTCAATAATAATGTTAAGTATCACTTATTCAGTCAAATTCACATACAATGAGCACTTCCAATACAGTTCCAAATAACGATTTCCTCAAACAATTGATATCCAGAATTATCACAATCAAACTAGTAACAATTCATTATGTAAAAATTAAACAAGAGCAATTCAATCATAGTAAGATACATCTAAGTCAACTCACTACACATATAACTCAAACAGAAAAACACATATAATTGAGTTGACACATCTAGGTTAACTCACAGTATACTTTAGGTGAGCTATTGCCTTGATGATCCGCTAGATGTTGTCGGTCAACTTGTGCTTCTATATCATACAATACACACATAATCCACATATTACTAAAATGTATCAATCATATAATTATTCAACCATGCACATGTATTTATATCATGTTCAATGCATGCTTAATGGACTTTCCCAGGTATATATCTTTAATCACAAATCTTGATCATTCATTCATTATAACTTGTCCATAACTTGTTTGCAATTAGGTTATGCCTTATGTAAGTTTGGTTACACTCAATTCATCAATCCTTTATTAATGCTTTATATTCACACAACTTCCCCAATTCTCATTCATTTATACTAATTCACATTGTTCATTTCCTTTGAATCACATTTGCATTAATAAGAACACCTTCACTTCTTTAATAACTTAAAAATTCTAGCTTTAGGTACATTGATATCAAACAATCCAATCCTTAATTTGTAATATCATTTAAGAACCTAAACTCATCAAACACTTAGCCAATTGATTCAACACCAAACTAAGTTCATTTTAAACCTCAGTTAAGTCTAAATATGCCTATGTATAGTGCCTTATCCTTATATGATTCAAATAAAAAACAAAACACAATTCTTTCTCGTTATTAAGCGTTTCCACGATCATGGGAAGGGACCAATACAATTCCCACAATTGTGGGATGGGTGAATTGAAAGTTCCCCTTTACTTTCCTTCAACATTTCTTCCAAATTTGACACCTTCATGATAATTCATCAATTATACCTTAATTGCACCTTAAAGATACTTCAATTCCTCGTCAATTCATCTTTAATTCCAATTCCAATTCAAATCATTCATTTGGTAGTTCACGAATTATGGTCTTTCAAGCATTAAAATCAAAACGGAATATAACCAATCCATTCATTGAATTCCTAGCACACATTCAACACCAATACTACAACCAAATTCATCCCTGATTCATCAACATAAATGTTATTCTAACATATTTCAATAGTTCAATAAATCACTTACTAGTTCAGCTCAATGTTTCCTCAAACATCAAGCTAACATAACCTTATGTGCAATGTTTACATCCTCTTCTTCCTAATGTTTCTTTATGAACATGATGTCTTCTTTTAATAATAACTCTCTCTAAAAAGATCCAAATGCCATGATTCTTGTGCCTACTGAAACTAACTTCCATTAATTTTATTATCTCTAAAAATTACACAAACAACATCTCCCTTTAAAGTATAATCTCCATCCAAATTCTGTCCTATTTCTGGTAAGAAATAGATTGGCAACCAATACTCAAACCATAATAAATCATTATCAAGACATCTTTTAACTCAACCGTTTCACAAAACTACTAATAATACATCAATAATCATTTTTCATGTTTTATACTTTCACTAATTCGGACTCTAAGGTCCCTAAAAATCAGGAAATAATACAAGGTTCTTGTACAGGGGTCTATCACAGTCAGTATTAGGGAAACGAACATAACGCAAGATCTAGTCAATATTTTATCAAGCAACTTTCACAGAAGTCAAGATAAGACCTATATCTACAACTTTCATTCTTTGAGTTTCTTCAAATTTGTGCTCTAGGGATATGAAAAACAGATCAAAATAGAAAGATGAAATTGAAACCATAATTTCAACTTACCTTGATAACCTCTTTCCTTCTCCTTTTCTCTCCCCCTTTTTCTCTCCTTCTTATTTTCGTTTTTCTCCCTCTTCTAACCTTATAGCCGACCTTCACTCTCAATTCTATTGGTTAAACTAATATATGTGTCATTATTCCATTGGTCCATGTGTCACTATTCTATTAGTACATACGTTATCCTTACATTGGTCCATATGTTACTATTCTATTGGTCCATATGTCACTTACTTTAGGCTCCACATGTAACTCATTTAAGCCCCCATATATCACTACTTATAAGGCTACACATGTCACCAAAATAAGGCTACATATGTCATCATTTGTAAAGCTACACATGTCACAAGTCTAAGGTGCCATTTGTCACAATGTTAAAGGACCACTTGTTGCAATTATACTCAAGCCACTTGTCATCCATTTAACTGAGCCATTTGTTACTTATTCCTAATGCCATATGTCACCATTTCATAGGCCTAATCAACCTAAATTCCCATGTATCAATTTGTCTTGCTCTTTAGCATTTTTCTTAGACTTGATGCACAAATCACTTCATCAATTACTCAATTGTAACAATAAATTCTTAATTCACTAATTATAATCCATCAAATCATGTTATTGGTAAATCAAAATGCAAAACATTGGGAATGCACATTCATATCACATTCATATTCGTTCCATACCCTGGAATATGTCAATTGAGTGCATATACTATCTTGCAATGTTTTCTAAATCATGATTCATATGTGTATACGAATATTATGCATGTGAATGAAATGCACCTCGTAAATTATTAAATGAAATAATTCACGTGACTCAATCTAACAGTTTCATATCTTAACAATTTTAGGAGGCGGGATATTACAATAATATTGAAATCAATTATAGGTGATTAGTTAAATTGATTCGTACTTGTGATTAATTCATACTTAGTATTAACAGAAGAAATTCATAGGTTTAATAGACATGACAGTTCTTTGCATAACAAACCCCTAGGATGGTATATAGGCTGGAAACCTGTGATGCAACTACTATGAAACTTATCGATGAAAAATTCCACGAGCCACGGTGTCACAGTAAGAATTAGGTTTCTTGGTTAAAAGGTGTAAACAATGCCACGTACCATAATATTGAAATCAATTATGAGTGATTAATTCAATTGATTAATACTTCAACGTCAATATGATTAATTCAAACTTAGTATTAGTATAAGAAATTCAAAGGTTTAATAGACATGACAATTCTTTGCATAACAAACCCCTAGGATGGTATATAGGCTGGAAATCCGTGATGTAACTCCTATGAGGCTTAACGGTGAAAAATTCCACAGGCATTGGAGTCGTAGCAAGAATTTGGTTTCTTGATTTACAGGTGTAAACATTGCCCTGTACCATATTATTCAAAATCAATTGCATGTGATTAACTCAATTGATTAATAATTTTACTTCAATGTGATTAATTTAAAGTTAATATTAACACAGGAAATTCATAGGTTTAATAGACATGACAATTCTTTGCATAACAAACCCTTAGGATGGCTTATGGGCTGGAAATCCACCAGCCCAGGAGTCACGGCAAGAACTCGGCTTCTTGATTAACAAGAGTAAACAAAGCCACATACCATAGTATTGAAATCAATTGGAGGTGATTAATTCAATTGATTAATACTTCAACTTCAATATGATTAATTCAAACTTAGTATTAACATAAGAAATCCATATCTTTAATAGACATGACAGTTCTTTGCATAATAAACCCCTAAGATGGTATATCGGATAGAAACCTGTGATGCAGCTCCCATGAGGCTTATCGGTGAAAAATTGCCTAAGCCTAGCAGTCATATGTTTCCTGATTCACTGGTGTAAACAATGCCACGTACTATAGTATTGAAATCAATTGGAGGTGATTAATTCAACTGATCGATACGTCAACTTCAATGTGATTAATTAAAACTTAATATTAACACAAGAAATTAATAGGTTTAATAGGCATGACAGTTCTTTGCATAATAAACCCCTCTAGGATGGTATATAGGCTGGAAACCTATGATGCGGCTTCCTTGAGGCTTAACAATGATAAATTCTACAAGCCTAGGAGTTAGAACAAGAACTTGGTTTCTTCATTCAAAGATGTAAACAATGCCACGTACCATAGCATTCAAATCAATTATAGGTGATTAATTCAGTTGATTAATACTTCAACTACAATGTGATTAATTCAAGGTTAATATTAATAGAAGAAATTCATAGGTTTAATAGAAATGACAGTTCTTTGCATAACAAACTTTGGGGATGTTTTATAGGCTGGAAACCTGTGATGCATCTCCCATGACGCTTAATGGTGAAAAATTCCACGAGACTAGGTGTCACAGTGAGAACTTGGTTTCTTGGTTAACAAGTGTAAACAATGCCACTTACCATAGTATTGAAATAAATTATGGGTGATTAATTCAACTAATTAATACTTTAACTTCAATATGATTAATTCATACTTAGTATTAACACAAGAAATTCAAAGGTCTAATAAACATGACAATTCTTTGCATAATAAACCCCTAGGATGGTATATAGGCTAAAAACCCATGATGCAGCTCTCATGAGGATTATTGGGGAAAAATTCCATGAGCCTAGGAGTCACAACGAGAACTTAGTTTCTTGATTCACAGGTGTAAACAATGCCACGTAGCACAGTACTAAAATCAATTGCAGGTGATTAACTCATTTGATTAACACTTCATCTTCAATGTGATTAATTCAAACTTAGTATTAAGACAAGAAATTCATAGGTTTAATAGATATGGCAATTGATTGCATAATAAATCCCCAGGATGGTATATAGGCTAGAAACCCACAATGCGAGTCCCTTGAGGCTTTTTGGTGAAAAATTCCACGATCCTAGGAGTTACAGTAAGAACTTGGTTTATTGATTCAAAAATGTAAATAATGCTACGTACCATAGTATTTAAATAAATTATAGGTGATTATTCAGTTTATTAATACTTCAATAACAATGTGATTAATTCAAAGTTAGTATTAACATAAGAAATTGATAGGTTTAATAGACATGATAGTTCTTTTCATAATAAACCCTGAGGATGATATATAGGCTGGAAACTCGTGATGCATCTCCCATGAGGCTTATTGGTGAAAAATTCCACTAGCCTAGGCGTCACAGCAAGAACTTGGTTTCTTGGTTAACATGTGTAAACAATGCCAAGTACCATAGTATTGAAATCAATTATGGATGATTAATTCAGTTGATTAATACTTTGACTTCAATATGATTAATTCAAACTTAGTTTTAACACAATAGATTCAAAGGTTTAATAGACATGATAATACTTTGCATAATAAACCACTAGGATGGTATATAGGCTAGAAACCCATGATCCAACTCCCATTAGGCTTATCGGTGAAAAATTCCACGAGCTTAGGATTTATAGCGAGAACTTTGTTTCTTGATTCACAGTTGTAAACAATTCCACATACCATAGTATTGAAATCAATTGCAGATGATTAACTCAATTGATTAATATTTCATCTTCAATGTGATTAATTCAAACTTAGTATTAACACAAGAAATTCATAGGTTTAACAGACATGACTGTTCTTTGCGTAATAAATCCATAGGATGGTATACATGCTGGAAATCCGTGATGCGGCTCCCTTGACGGTTATTGGTGAAAAATTCGTCAATCCTAGGATTTATAGCAAGAACTTGGTTTATTGATTCATATATGTAAATAATGCCATGTACCATAGTATTCAAATCAATTGTAGGTGATTAATTCAATTGATTAATATTTCAACTATAATGTGATTAATTCAAAGTTAGTATTAACATAAGAAATTCATAGGTTTAATAGACATGACGGTTCTTTGCATAATAAACCCTGAGGATGATATATAGACTAGAAACTTATGAAGCATCACCCATGAGGCTTATCGGTGAAAAATTCCATGAGCCTAGGTGTCATATCGAGAACTTGATTTCTTGGTTAACAGGTGTAAACAATGCCACGTACCATAGTATTGAAATCAATTGTAGGTGATTAATTCAATTGATTAATACTTCAACTTTAATGTGATGAATTCAAACATAGTATTAACACAAGAAATTCATAGTTTTAATAGACATGACAGTTCTTTGTATAACAAACCCCTAGGGTGATATAGAGGCTGGAAACTCGTGATGCAGCTCCTATGAGGCTTATCGGTGAAAATTTTCACGAGCCTAGGAGTCACATCGAGAACTTGGCTTCTTGTTTCATAGGTGTAAATAATGGCACGTACCATAGTATTAAAATCAATTGCAGATAATTATCTTAATTGATTAATACTTCATCTTCAATGTGAATAATTCAAATTTAGTATTAACACAGGAAATTCATAGGTTCAATAGACATGATAGTTCTTTTCATATTAAATCCATAGGATGGAATATGGGCTAGAAACCCGTGAAGGGGCTCCCTTGAGGCTTATTGGTGAAAAATTCCACGATCTTATGAGTCACAGCAAGAACTTCGTTTCTTGATTCAGAGATATAAACAATGCTCGTACGATAGTATTCAATTCAATTATGGGTGATTAATTCAGTTGATTAATACTTCAACTACAATGTGATTAATTCAAACATAGTATTAACACAAGAAATTCATATTTTTAATAGACATGACAGTTCTTTACATAACAAAACCCTAGGGTGATATAGAGGCTAGAAACCTGTGATGCAGCTCCCATGAGGCTTATCAGTGAAAATTTTCACAACACATCAAGAACTTGGTTTCTTGATTCATAGGTGTAAATAATGTCATATAACATAGTATTAAAATCAATTGTAGGTGATTAACTATATTAATTAATACTTCATCTTCAATGTAAATAATTCAAACTTAGTATTAACACAGGAAATTCATAGGTTTAATAGACATGATAGTTCTTTGCATATTAAATGCCTAGGATGGAATATAAGCTGGAAACCTGTGAAGGGGCTTCCTTGAGGCTTATTGGTGAAAAATTCCATGATCTTATGAGTCATAGTAAGAACTTGGTTTCTTGATTTAGAGATGTAAACAATGCCACGTACGATAGTATTCAAATCAATTGTAGGTGATTAATTTAGTTGATTAATACTTCAACAACAATATGATTAATTCAAAGTTAGTATTAACATAAGAAATTCATAAGTTTAATAGACATGACTGTTCTTTGCCTAATAAACTCTTAGTGTCAGACCCCGTTTCCGGAATCTAACTCTTACTTGCTTGCTTGCTCTGATACCATAATCTGTCGGAGCCAATCTGTCGGAGCCCGATTCTGGAGTCCGACTCATGACTTGCATTCTCTGATACCATATCTGTCGAAGCCCGTTATCGGAGTACAACTCTTGCTCTTCATGCATGCTCTGATACCATAAATTGTCCGACCCCTCTTCCAGAGTCTAACGCTTTCATGCATACTTTCTCTGATATTATCATGCATGCAGACTATCGTAATACGTAAGTTATCACCCAA
>JAOQMS010000008.1:33064813-33075737 GCA_027563885.1 Erythroxylum longipes | reverse complement strand
TGCATATATGCATGTATGAATATAGCAAAAAATACTTTAAACAATCCTAACCCATTCCAAATTACCAAAATACCCTTCCCACAAGTGAGGGGATGTTACAACCATAATCTACCAATGGAGTTCCTTTTGCAGACTTTCTACAATGGAGTGAAACCACCTACTAGAGGCACGATTGATGCAGCGTCAGGAGGATTTTTGATACAGAAGACGGTTGATTGTGAATCAAGAGATCACAATTCCATAATTTAAATTAGAGATTATTAATTAGGGTTTAAGGATTATAACTCGAGGGAGAGTAATTCACCCTAGGAATGTTTAGACCCAGTAACTCAATAATTGTATAATTGATTATATTGTCATTAATTTCGAATTAAAACCCACTTTCTCTCAATTGGCAGCTCCTAGGTTGATTTTGGATTGGGTTGTGTGATTTGTTACTGTTTATTATTTCTGAAACTTAATTCTTGTAATTTATTATTTAATTTATTTAATTTTTGCATTAATTGTTTATTTTAGATTATTGTTACTTAGTGTCGCCTTAGATTTTAGGACTAGTTTAGCCCTCCTCGTGGGATCGATACCTTAGGTACTACATAAACAACCCGTGCGCTTGTGGAATTTACCAAGGTTAATAAATATTAAAACTTAGCATGTAACCTTACGATCAAGATCCTTTAATCTATTAAAAGAAAATTTAAGTTCGAATCCTTTGTTAACTTTGCCTAACTTTGCAAGAACTTTTAAGAATGAATGTAGTGCTTCAAATGCCAAAATACGGGTGATTTTAATGCATGAAAAAATAAATAGCATACTTTAGTGAGAAATTTAGCGGAGTATCTTTTATTTATCCTATTTATGATAAAAAGATGTATAAATTAATAAGGGTCTTAAAGACTTGACAATACTACTTATAGCCTAAAAAGTTTTTAATAAAAATGGACTATGATTCATTGAAATATATCTGAGACCAAAGTAAGATAAGTAAGAGATATTCCAAATAAGCAAAGTTTATTGAGTATCTGAGACCAAAGTAAGATAAGTAAGAGATATTCTAAATAGGCAAAGTTTATTGAGACTTTTCCTTATGTGGTAAAGTATAATCAAAATAAAGAAAATATTCTAGCTCATATATTATCTAGTCATGCTTTGTTGAGTATTGTACATATTAAATTGACAAGTTTTGAGTGTATCAGAAACTTATATATTGACGATCCTAGTTTTAGTAATGTGTTTAAAGTATATAAGGATTATGTTTTAGAAAGTTCTATAGGTGTAAAGAGTACTCGTTTATAGAGAATTTATTATATGTGCCTCATAGTTCTTTGAGGAGTTGCTTATAAGAGAGTCATATTGGGAGGCTTAATAGGAAATTTTAGAGTTAGAAGAATAGAGATTTTGAATGAAAATGGATTTTGGTCACATATAAGGAGATATGTCGAAAGGATGTATGAAAGATGTGTTATTTGTAAGTAGGCCAAATCTAGAGTGGAAACTCATGGTTTATATTTTTTTTACCTATTCCCAATAAACTGTGGATAGATCTCTTAGTGAATTTTATTTTAGGGTTGCATAGGTAGGAATGATAAGGATTCAATCCTTGTAGTGGTGTATATGTTTTCTAAAATGACACATTTTATTGCATGCTATAAAACCAATGATGTACTATACATTACTTAATTGTTTTTCAAGGAGATTGTTAGATTGCACAATGTTTCTAGAACCATTATTTTGGATAGAGATATTAGGTTTTTAATACTTTTGGAAGACTTTATCGAAAAATTTAAGAACTAAATTAATTTTTTCTACAACTTGTCATTCATATACTAAGGGCCAAACTAAGATGATTAATAAGATCTAGGAGCTTGTTGCTTGTTATTGTTGGAGGAATCTTGGGACCTATGAAAAGTATTTTCCTTTTCTTTAATTAATTTATTATAAAATTATCCTTAAATTTACTCCATCTGATATTGTTTATAGATTTAACTTGTTATATCCTTTAGATCATGTACCTATTCCTTTAGGTGAAAGAGACAGTTTGGATGGTAAAAAGAATGTTAAATTAATTAAAAAATTTTATGAGAAGGCAAGGTTGAACCATAAGAAGAACACCCAGAGATTGAGTTTGGGTACGTATGGGAAAGGAGAGATTTCTAAGCAAGTGGAAGTCTAAATTAAAGCCAAGAGTATGTTATTCATACTACTTTTAATGTTGTTGAGTTATCTCTTTTTTTATTTTGTAGATGAAGATGTTAATTTGAGGACAAATTTTTTTAGGAGAGAGAAAAAGATAGAAAACAAACATCTATTACTTAGGAATAACACTAGTTTGGGTCAAGCTTAAGCCATACATTTTAAGTAGGTTCGGGCCTAATAAGCTTGAACCTGAGCCTAATTAGACTTAGGTGGCCCAAAGTTTGATCAGATAGGTCTAAGTCTAAATTATATAAAATAGTTAAATTTTATATTAATAAATTTAAATCATTTTTATGTCAATTTCAAAATTTTAAATAATAACTGCTAAACTTTAAAGAAAAAAAGAAAATTATATAATTTTATGAGCCAGAAGATTAAATATACCAATTGTCTTGGAGCATCATTAACAATTTCAATACAATTGCAACTTATTTAGTTGCAAACTTGTAAGGTATAATAAACTCAAGGGAGGAAGGAGGAAAATGAGCAAACCAAAGTGAATATGAATCAACAAATTTCTTATTAGAAGTATCAAATCATTATCATGGTTCTACACATACAATACACTTTATTCCCTTTAATATCAAACACAGTATGTATGTTATAATCCAAATGCAAAGGTCTTGAAAGAAAATAGCAATCATCAATTCACTCTATTATACCATATTATACTTACCCTATTAAAATAGATTAACAAAGGATAAAGTGTAAATTAAACATAAGTTTACAAATTAGCCAAAAGATATACATATGCAAGGTATTAAAGGAAGACCAAACAATTGGTATTTCCCTATTATTATCAAAGGAAAATGGAAGTTACATTAAATTCAAAATTAAGGAGTATCACTGTACTATTATCAAAACATAATGGAGTAGAGAAATAATTAATATAAAAAATAACAACTTTTAAAAGCAGATACTCACCAATATCATATATTATATATAAAGAATATAAAGTAGAATTTAAGTTTTCAAATGCAAAATGAGACAAAAAATCAATTAAAGTTAGAGATTGGAGTTGAGTTAAATGGGTAGAGCCAATAATATGGAGTTTTTTCTATTAATCTGCATAAAAGCACACAAGTAAAGATTCACATCTTAATTTACAAAATGCCAAATCATTCACGTCTTAATTTACAAACCTCTATCTTACTTACACCATAATAATATAATGAATTTCATCTTTGGTAATAACACTTGCCTTTAAATAGTTGTCTAACTTCATCTTATTGTAATAAGTCTTAACCTTTTTTCCTTAATGAATTCTTCAAATTCGCGACTTAAGCCTTCATCTATTATATTAATAATAGATGAAGATGAAGCTAATACTGGAACTAAACTATTAGGATCTTAATCTTTTTCCAGTTTTAATTGATAATTATTAAACAAATCATCTATAATTTTTTAATGATATCAATATGTGCTTGAGCTTGATCACCACACAACTTCTATTAATCAATATGTAGCCTATAAATCTTATATCTCGGGTTTAACATAAAAATCATTGTCATGATATGTCCTATTGTAGACCAATAAGAATCAAATTTCTCTATTATCTAATCTGGTATGATTTATATCACCTTATTGGAATAAAAAATCCAGTCAGATAATGCTCACTTGATCTTGCATATGTGGCTAAAACAAATGTGCCAAGTTAGATATTTTGTTCCTAAGAACACCTTCAATAACATTATGAACACTGGTAATTGACTCTAACATCTTGAATGTTGAATTCTATCTCATCATACAATCAAAAACTAACTTCTTTATACATGGAATGCATAATTATCATACAGTTTTCTTAAAATTATTTAACTCTTTTAATGCATCACTCTAATACCCTATGTTACTCTATATTGCCTCAACCTTTTCCTTTATTACCTCTAACCCATCCTTAACCATCAAATTCACGATATTCATGAAACAACATATATATAATGATCTTCCACCAATTAACAAGTTTCAACATGTAACTTAATATTTAGTTTTTTAATCATAAGATTATTTGTGCTATAGTTGTCTGAAGTTATGTTAAGAGCATGGTGTTGATGTTCCAATCCATTAAGAACTTGGTCATTATAGTTATGAACCTTTGAATTGTATATAACACTAGTATATAAATAAACCTACCATTTAAAAGCACAAAGCAATAACAATTATAATACAATCAATAAGTAAATAATAACAAAATTAAATAATATTATTTACCTCATGAGATAACTATTTAAAGTCCAATTATTATCAATGTAGTGTACCATCACCATGATCACATAACCCTTTTTTCAATTTTTAGCCATCCACATGTGATAACTACCCATATCTGGATACTTGATAATGTCTTTAATATTAAATTGTTTATCTTTGCAAATCTTGAAATTGTCTTTTTTCACGATATTCTAAATTATATTTTGAAGTTTTGTTAAAGTGAGGTAACAAAAATCCTAAAATTTTGGTTATCAGCAATTGGTTGTTCATTACCAATGATCATCTTAGCTAGTAAAAACTTTGATAGTAGTTATTACCTATGACAATCATTTCACTTTTCCTTCAGATTAGGTTAGGGGTACAAAAAATTTGACCTCCTAATACCATCTTCCTTTTATTATTCGACTACATGTGTCTTTTTAAATAAGGGTTTTCTCCTTTAAACCCTTGGCCAACATTTTATGATAATACTTGAATTTGACCTTTTTAACTCCACTTGTTCTAGTATTGATGAAGTGATTCTAAGCATCTCTTCTCAATGAATCGATTCCTTCAGCTTGAATTGTTTCTTTGCTTAGTATATTGCTAAGAACCAAATCAGAACTCTCCATTAGTATACTTGATTAGAACTCTCAAATGAAGAATTATACTCATCCATCTAAAATAATCAACTAAAGAACTAAATAAGACTATCATTTAAGCTTTTAATAATAAAAATGTAACAAGATTATTGTAAGACAAAATATGTAACAATAATGGAAATCTAACAGATATTGGTATCATTATTGGAAACAACAATGCTTCAATTAAGTTGCAATTTTAATTAATTTATGCATAATTTCTCTTCACATTCCTTAGTTTTATAGTTTTCACCTAAAAAGATTAAAATTGGACCACATGGTAGAAGGACTAGTTTTAATCTTTGAACTTAATATAATAATGTCATTGATATAGAGTTTTAAAGGACTAGCAGTTTAAGCAAAACTATCACAAAAATAGGTGCAAAAATCTTAATTACGAAAGATACAGATATGTTGCAAAAGAAAATAGAAGTCATAACAAAACAAAATTTTAACTCATTGTTCCTTTTGCTATTCAATCATTTCTTAGTATAAAAAATGAGTTACATTTGAAGAAAATAAAGTAAATAATATATTGATGAATACTTATTTTAAACCACTTTTTATTAATATCATAATAACAAATGATGATTAATAAGTACTTACCTTAAACTAGGAACATGAAGAACAACATAATAGGATACTAAAGATGAACAGACATAAAACTATACAAGAATAGTGGAATTATAATAAATAATAAATATTGAAAAATTAAAAAGTTATAAATTGCATAGAGCTAATATAATCAGTAATCCAATGAACTACTATATTGACAAAGACTAACATAAAAGAAACCAAAATTATTAAATTTCAAGCCACAAGCCCATTTCAGATTTAACAAAGATTTTCTTATAAAAGATTTAGTTTCAGTACCATAAAGTCTAGAAATGAGACTTAGATGTTCATTATTTAGATTTGTTTTAGCTTTTTTTTTCTTTATGGCTCAATGTTAGGAATCAAAATTGTGTTTAGAAAGTGGTGTAGGTTAAGCAGAGTGTTTCATTGTTATTTTTAATAGAGAGATGATGAGTGAGAAGAGCGATTAAGGAAAACAATAAAAGTTGATGAATTAGGACATTTTTTTTGAAAAATTTAAATGAATTAAGCCTTGAAGGCAAGTCAAGAAGTCTTACAATAATAAGGATAATTCAACCAAAAGATTTAACTACAATACAGTCAATTATGAAAGAGCTTAAAACTCTGTATAGGTGACATCCTTTGGCAACAACCCTTCATCTGTGTTTAATCTTGAAGTCTAAGTTTTAAGGCAAGCTAAGTATGTGATTTGCTATAGGATCGACTAAGAGGCAGGAGTTGTGTACCTAAATCTTCATTGACTTATACGTTGGAGACTATGGCTATTTATGTGTCACATTACGCGTTTCTCTTTGTGGAAAACTTGTTGACAGACGCAACTGCTAGAACTTGTCATACATTTCAATATTGAACTAAATAGGAACCATGTGGTAGTTTCTATTTTTGTTCATATATTTATAGTCGAATGTGATATATTATTTGATTGTAGAATTAGTATTGGGAGGTGATTTGGTATTGGAATGTTTTTGGATTTGTCTCGTCCCATATCGTAGTGGTTATCAAAGGTAAGGTAGTCCAAAAACACTTATGCGATATGCTATTTCTGTATTTTGGCCGTAGTGTGTGTAGACTTTCTAGTTTAGTAATTACTCCATTTGCCAAGCATTTGTAGCAGATCTCTAACCATATATTGCTGATATAATCATAATTGAAGAATAAGTGTTCACTTGTTTCTTCTACTTGTCTGCATAGATAGCACCAATTTGGGAACTAGGTGTATTTGACCAGTTTATCCACTGTTTTTAACCTTCCTTTCATCGCAAGCCATAAAGTGAATAATGCATGAGGTTAAAGGTTGTTAGCCCATATGTCTTTATTCCATACCAGCCTGGGAAGATGTTTAAAGAATAATTCCGTACAAGAGTGGTTGGAGAACCTACCATCAGCCTTGTGCTTCCATATATGATTATCTAGTTTAGTGTTGCAGTACACCCCACAAATTTTAGCAGCTATAAATGTAGGGATAGTAGCTCTCTTAATTATTCCTTTATGTTGCAAAGCTATAGAAACTATGACTTCTAAAGGTAATGACCTCTTAAGTGGTTCAACTCTATTGCAATTAATCAAAGGTCCTATCGAAAGCTAGTTGTCATACTAGAAATTGTTTGAGTTTCCATCACCTATAAGTGCAATGGAGTCTATTTGGTGATGGCCTCTCAATTTTAGAATTGCTTTAAGTGAGGTGGATTGCATATAGGAACACTCTATAGACCATAGGCTTCGAGTTTTGATGAAGTAATTGTGAATCCATTAACACCATAAAGATTTTTTATCATCTATTAGTCTCCACAGTCTTTTTGTAAGTAGCATGGAGTTCATGAACTTGATAGATTTAATTGCCAAACCCCCACAATCTCTAGGTACACAGATCTTTGCATTTTAGCAAAGTCTTGTGATTTTTTTCTTGATTTCCTGTCCATAAGAAATTATTGAATAGTTTGTCAATAGCTTTCAAAATGGAACCTAGAAAAGCCAAGTGGGTTAACTAGTAGATCTTGAGAGAGTTGAGGATAGAGTTGATGAGTTGAGCCTGTACTATACGTGATACATGTTTAGAGCTCCATGATGAAATTCTAGCTTGTATTTTATCTAATAACTTAGCATAATCACTAACTTTCAGCTTAAGAGGAGAGATAGGAACACCCAAGTATTTCATTGAAAAAGTTTGTAATTGAATACTCGTTAAAGAAGTGATCTGTGATTGTAGAGGGGATGCACTCTTAGACAAAAAGATACTACTTTTGGAATAGTTAATTTGTAGACCTAAGGCTCTTTGGAAGATTTTTAGGGCTTTTATAAAGATTGTGATTGAAGTGGCATCTGTTAAGTCAAGAAGACTTCACTTCTTCTATTGATTTTGATGAAAGTCAAATAATAATAATAAAAGAAGTGTGTAACTGTTTTGATGAGTTTGTTAAGTACGTAGATCAATGTAAATAACAAAAATCATTAAATCAAGATGATATTCAAGACCAGATGAAGTCACATGTCTAAGACTAAGTCATAAGACGAAGCTAAGACATAAGACGAAGTGAAGTCATAAGACGAAGTGAAGACATAAGACGAAGCATACAAATCAAATCTAGATGATATAATTGAAGAATAATCTACAACGTCAATTAGTTAGTTAGTTAGAGTTGGTTATAGGACTCAACTAATAACTGATCTCTGAAGATTCTACAAGCAATTTTCTCAAGAAGACCATTGGAGAATTAGACTATAAATATCAGTTATATTCATAGACAAAACATCTTTCAACTTTCAACTTTTAATTTTCAACTCTCAACGCTTTACTTACACGAAATAACTCTATGATCAAGTGAGTATACTATAAAAATATCCTGAGTAAAAAGAAAGAAGAAGAGAGATTAAGAGCACCTGTAATGTGAGTTTAGAAAACTCAAACAATATCTTTTCAAGTGAAAGGGAAGACTAGAGCCTGAAGAGGCTAAGAGAACAAATAAAGAATACTTTGTGAAAGAGACCTGAAGAGGCTCTGGAAGTGCGAAAAAATACTTGCTTGTAAGAGATAGTGAAATCTCATATAAACTCTGAGGACTGGATGTAGCCCAAAGGATAAGGGTGAACCAGTATAAATCACAGTTTCATATTCTCTAACCCTTATCTCTTTAATTTCTTATTGTTAGAAGAATAGATACTATTTTTGCTATTGCATTACTCAAACAAAATAAGTGTGTTGTTTTGTAATCATTTGAATCTTTCAAGAAAATCAAGAAGTTTTTTTAAAGATTACTATCTTAGATGATTTAACATAATTCAACCCCCCTTCTTGTGTATTTTACATATTATACGTGATTTCTATAATAACAAGTGATTTACTTTAGTTGGTATCAGAGCGAAGTTTCCAAAAAACACTGTTACAAAGTGAGGACAAAGATCCATGGCTGAATCGCATGTTTTTATAGCTGAAGGTGCCTCAGTCACAGGACCTCCTGCATTCAAAGGTGAAGACTATCATTATTGTAAGTACAGAATGTGGCACTTCATAGAATCCACACACATTGATCTTTAGGATATCATTGAAAGTGGTCCATATATTCTAAAAGACTACGAAGGGAAAAACATCTCTCGTGACTAATGGTCAGCTGATCAGAAAGCTCGTGTCAATTAAATTCAAAGGCCAAGTTCTTTTTAAGTTATTCTCTAAGCAGAAGTGAATATGATAAGGTTCATGAACACGAATCTGCAAAGGAAATGTGGGACACATTACCCATTGCACATGAAGGCACAAATCAGGTGAAAGAATCCAAGCTTGGTATTTTTGTTCATCAATATGAGCTGTTCAAGATAAAAGATGATGAATTTATTGATGAAATGTTTGGACAATTCCTAACAATCATTAATGGACTTAAAGCTCTAGGGAGAATCTATGATAGTCAAGATCATGTCAGAAAGATTCTCATAAATCTTCAAAAAGATGGAGACCCAAAGTAACAACAATGCAAGAGGCCAAGGATTTAAGTAAGCTAAAGCTAGATAAATTGCTTGGTTCACTGAAAATCCATGAAGTAGAGTTAGATGCAAAAGATAAACCCAGAAGGGACAAATCTCTTGCATTGAAGGCTGGTTAGAAGAATAAAAAAATGCAGAAAAATAGAAGCACGTCTTCAAAAGCATTAAATATTGAAGAAATCAAGAATGATGATGCCAGTGAATCTGATCAAGATTTAAGTGGAGATAAAGACGAACTATCTTTCATTTCAAGAAAAATTAGAAGGATGTGGAAAAAGAAAACAAAGGGAAATAAAGACTCCTCGTTAAAAAAGATTAGCAAAGATGATTCGAAGAATGAGAAAAGCTCTATTGTCTGCTATGAGTGTAATAAACTAGGACATTACAAGTCTGAATGCCCCTTGCTCAAAAGAAAACAAAAGAAGAGTCAAGGAAACAAAAAAGGCATGATGGCAACATGGGAAGATCTGGATTCTTCTGAATCTGAATCCAACTCAGAATCATTAGAACAAGCAAACATATGCTTGGTAGCTGAAGGTGAAAGCAATAATGAGCTAATCTCTGACTTTAATGATCTTCAGCATGCCTATTTAGAATTGTTAGTAGATTCACATGCTATTTTAAAACAATATAGATTATTGAAAAAGAGATTTGTTGAAAATTCTAAGAACATAAAAATATTAGAAGAAGAAAATGTCTGCCTTAAGAAACAAGTAGACGATATGAAAAAGAAAGTAACTATAGATAGGCCTGAGGAGGTTAATCAGTTAAAGAAAGGATTAATATTCTTTCAGTAGATTTATCAAAATTTATAGAGAGTACAAAAAGGACGAATGATATGATTGGAAGTTATAGACATCCAGATGATAAAAGTGGTTTAGGCTTTTCTGGTAGAAATACAATTCATAATAGAAATGTTCTTCGTAATAGGAATTTTGTTCCTAATAGAAAGAAAAAGAAACAATATTTTTATTATTATTCCAAGAATAATTATAAGATTAACCCCAAAGGACCCAAGAAAATATGGGTACCTAAGAAGTATATAATATATACTATAGATCTGTTTACTTGGAAGAAGCAACCACCATCAATGGTACTTAGACAGTGGCTACTCACAACACATGATGGGTAGAAGGTCTATGTTCCTAGATCTCCAACATAAGCAAGAAGGATCAGTAACTTTTGGAGACAACTAGCAGTAAAATAATTAGGATCGACAAAATTGGTAAAGATTCCTTTTCGTCTATTGATAATGTTATACTAGTTGATGGTTTAAAGCATAATCTAATCAGTATAAGTCAATTATGTGATTCTAGTTTTGAAGTATCCTTTAATCA
>JAOQMS010000008.1:33042924-33054187 GCA_027563885.1 Erythroxylum longipes | reverse complement strand
GCTTCAAGCTCACCCCCTCCATCTGTCAGCCCTTCCATTAAAGTTCTCAGTGTCTCTTTCGTAAATAAACATGCTCGTTCTAATGTCATCTGCTGCTGTGCTTTGAATTCCTCTGTGTATCTAAAAAGGAAAACACAAGAAAAACGAAAGTGAAAAATACGAACCCTTTAATAATGACAACATAATACTTGAGACAAACTCAACATGCTAACATGAGAATCTTCTATGTCGAGGTCGTTTTGTAGCTGCCAAGCAAGATCCTCATCCCAACTAGTGTCTGCAAGCTCATTCTCAATATGAGCCTTTGCCCCAGCTTTGGCATTTTCCCATTCGACTAGAGTTAAGTATTGGTGCTCTTCCTGTTTATCCTTTCCCCTATGTTTTCGACCCCTGTATTGTTGACCACCTTGATTTGGCTGAGTCATTTTCTGTAGTAATTTCTGAGCAGCTGCTTGATTTTGAACAGGGGCTGCTTCAGCCACTTTCAGAATGGACAAAAATGCCAAGTTTAAGAAATAATTTGAGCTCATAAGCCAAGAAAATAACCAAATTGATTTTGTTACAGAATGGGTGAAAAATAGTTCTATTGTTATCTCATCTCCCGACTACAGGGAAATTTTGTCAATTATATCAGCTTTTTCTATTTTTCTTTTACCTCCATGAAATTGTTATATCTACCACCTATTTAGCAATTTCAGCCATTAGGAACAAGAACAGACACTATCAAACAATATCAAGTTGTGAATATGGCCGGAGATAACTCTCACCTTCCCTTGGTCTTGCTTCAGAGGTACTTGGCTGTTCTTTAGCACATTCTGCATGGGAATCTGTTTTCGTCTTATCTTCTATTCCATCTGCTTTCTCTTGCTTATCAACTGGCCTGAACTCAACTTTTGCAGCAGGACCAGCAGCTGTAGAAACTGTGAAATCTGTACACCCTAGGTTGCAATAAGATTTGATATTCCTTTCCGAAACTGAGAAAAAATTCAACTAGGGTTGCCAAAAGAGTGCAAGACTGAAAAAATTGATCTAGGCTTATACAAAAAAGGGATAAAAGAGGGACAAGAAACAGAAGGGAAGTGTTTGAGCAGATAATTCTCACAAAATTAAGCATCAGATTGGAAAATACTGTAGTTTGAAAATTGCAAGGGAAATATTCACTGCCAACGCGTGCAAATGACTAAGACACACTAATCCAATATTCAGGTAGAGATAAACATATGCTATTGAATTATCCATTTCCTTTATGAAAACTGAAAGAAACATTTAAATGGACACTTCCTCCTCAACTGAAATTAAAATAACTGGGAAATAGTTTTTGTCTTGATTATTGCTACAGAAATAAGATTATCAAATAAGCTAGAGCCAGTTCTGAAATGCCATCTTTTTGGGGGCAGTTGTATCACATTCTGAAAAATGATGTTGTTAATTGAAACTAAAAGCTGCCATAGTGTTAGAAGGAAAATAACTCGCACAAACAAATAAAATTTAGTCCAGCATCTAGGCTCAAGTTGCAACTCATTTGTGTTAAGATAAGTTATCAAATCACAAGAACAAAGATCACTAACCGGAAAGTTTTTTTTGCTTAGAAGATGTTCCAATTTGCAACTTCTCAAATGGAGGAGGACCACCGCTACCATTTTCTAGTGATAGCTTTACAGATGAACGAGATAAACGTGAATACTTTTGGTTCATTTGCCACTCTTGGTAAAGTGTTTGTACAACACCTCCAATCAGAGTTATGACTTTGGGCTTCAAACATAATATTCCGCTGTGAATTGGAACTTTATTTTCCAGACGGACCTTCCATACGGACAAAAATAAATAAAGAAATAAAGAAATAAGCATACATCAAAGGATGTTAAAACAATGACTCTGGACGTTAAAACAATGACTCAGGACGTAATTATTCTCCACAAAAACCAAACAGTTAGCTCAATCTAGAAATGACTATGCAGGGTTAATGAGTCCTGTTTGTTCATGCACGCGGTAATAGGCTAATAAGGTTGCTTTGTCCTTCCTAGTAAGCATCCAGTAAACGGCAGAAAAGCCATGTGATAAAACATAGTAATTGAAGAAAGCAAAAGTTAATAAGGTATACCTTGGAGCCAGGAACAATGTCACTAGGAATAGAGGGCAAATGAGAGTACTCAATCGCAGTTATGTCGCTATGGCCATCAGTTAGGGACAATTTTAGGAGGCGTCGCTTGTTGTTAGAGTCTGAAAATTCCTCCATGCTACTTACAGAAATATCTTTCACTGCAGATACCTATTGGAAATATGAAAAAGAAAACGAAGACATAAATTTGGAATTTGACAGGGTTTTAAAAAATCTTCTTTGCAGAAATATGAAACCTGAAGAATTATGGGGCCTTGAAGATGAGAAGTCTTGCGTAGAAGAACCGGATCGGGTAGAGACTTGCTTCCGATGGATTTAAGGTCCATGTTGAGCAACTCCGACTCCACGGAATCCGCCAGCGCAACGGTGTTACCGTAGTCATTAGATGAAGCCCAGTGTAAGAAGATTAAGGCATTAACCTGGTTGATGTCGCCGAGAAACCAGCCCCTGGCTCTTAGGGTTTCTACTACCGCCGCTGTAGGAGCTTCGCCCTTGGACCCTTCTGCCTCCATTTTGATTGCGAACTTTCGTCAAACATAGAACAGGCCAAGGGTAATATTTTAAATATTATCCTCAAATTATCATTTAAGAAATTATATACTTATTGTTGTTTTGAAAAATTAAAAAGAATTTCATTAATTAGTTGATGCTCTTGTACAATAAGGTTGTGTTTGGATCTGCGGTGTAGAGGTGATAAGTATTTATTCACTGCAATTTTCAAACGCAATCACATGTTTGGATCTGTGTAAATAACCAGAGGTTGGAAAAAAGTGTAATGCCACCACAGAAATCAATAAGCAAAAACATGGTTGCGGTAAGAAACTGCTTCTGCGGTAGAAATTTTACTTTCTATTGATAACTTTCACTACAAGTATTATTTTCTATTATACTCTTAATTAATATAACTAATAATATATTTTTATGAAATATTTTATTTAATAAATTTATTTTATTTATATTGTCTTATTTTAATTTAATATTTTATTATTTATAATTTTAAAGTTATATGACTAATATTATATTTTTTAATTATTTATACAACAACCAATCAACCAAACCAACCAAACATACTCAAATTCCCGCCTAAGCAGGGTATAGGGAGGGTAAGATGTATGCAATCATGCTCGCATCTCCGATGGAGATACAGAGACTGTTTCCTTACAGACTCCGGCTAAGGTAAGAGCAAAAACAAATAAAAACAAACAAACCAACACAAACAAACAAACACAAACAACAAAAACAAACACAAAAACAAACCCAAACAAATAAAAACAAACAGATCAGACCAATGCAAGTACATCACTGTATAAGTATAACAATAGATGTATATGCATGGAGACTATAACTTATAGAATGCACATGAAACTGAAAATATATAAATACATGAAGATGTAAATACGTGAGCAGGCATAAGCAGAGATATATAAAAATTGAAATCAAGAAATTAACGTAATAAAAATACCAATAAAATAAAATAAATACCAATAAAATAAAAGTACACTAGGTACATAATATATATAATTACATACATATTTATATACATATACACTTCCTATATGGCCTATTCCCGACCTAACGTCTGCTATCTATTATAGCAGAGGTAGAACCTAATCATCTCTTATAGGAGACTCTAATTCACCCTAAACGTTTTCTACTTATCCTAGGCAGAGGTCGTATCCTCATGGGGCTTCAGTAGGAGGGCAAGCGGTCGTTCGGAGATACGGTCGACCGGCAGACAGACTATCCGTCGAACTAGGAGTCTACAACCAAGTTGTAGCCTTTCGATTCGGTGAAGGGCTACATATAGGAATGACAGGTCGAAACAATACACAAAATACCCACGTATGACGTTTACTACTTTAGACCACTCTAAGTGTCGACCTGTATATCGTTGTCTCCCACACTTCAGACCACAGGTCATGTTCTCAGAGCAGTCTAAAGTCCGCTTTACCCCTCACCCCCTGCGCGCTCTATACGTCTAATATCGAAATTCTGCAGCGCCAACTGTTTCTATTGGATGTCATATCCTCAGATAGATTTAATGCCTGTAGGTCCAATCTGATCTGCTCGTCCCATGTCCTCCTTGGCCTCCCTCGACCTCGCTTTCCTTCTACTTGAATCCCTTTAACTTGCCTGATTGGTTCCGTCACACTTCTTCTGCGCACGTGTCCAAACCATCGCAATCTCCACTCCCTTAGTTTGTCTCCGATAGCTGCGATGCCTAACTTCTCTCTGTACACCCTATTTGGTATTCTAGCTAACATCGTATCACCACACATCCATCTCAACATTCTCATCTCCGCTAATTCAAACTTCCGCACTTGCGCCACCCTCATAGGCTAACATTCAAAGCCATAAAGCATTAGCCAGTCATATGGCCGTCCTAAAGAATTTTCCTTTCAGCCAATTATTTATACAACAATTAATATTTATTAAATCAATGGGCTTTTTATTCATTTTATCTCTTTTCAGCAACCGCAACCGCAACCACAACTGCAATTGCCAAACGCCTATTTTCATGTTTCAGCAGTTACCAAAATAACAATCTCAAACATATAAGTACTTATTGAGAATAAGTATTTATCATTTCAGCAGGTTGTCAACCGCTACCGCTCCCCCAAACCAAGCCTCAAGGACTAGCTCAATCGGAATAAGCTATCGCTCATACAATTTAAACGTGTCCCACGATCCAGAGTTCCTTTGTTCATCTTAAGGCTATATTTGGTTGGGTGATTATTAAGGTTATGTTTGATTGGATGTAAAGTTTTTAATTGAATAAAATGAAATGAAATGGTTTATAATAGAATGAAATGTAAATAGATTAGAAAATTGTTGTTTAGGAAGTATGGAAGAGTTCATAATATAATATAGTGAAATGTTATTTAGAAGAAGGGTTTATATATAGTAAAATGTTGTTTCAAATAAGAGTTTATATATAATGAATTGTTGTTTATTATTTTACATTATATCCGAAACCCCCTAAATCGAAAGTTTTTCATTTTTATTGTTTAGGATGAAATGAGATATAAAATGAAACCATCATCTTCCATCTCATCCTATTTCGTTTCATTATAAACTCTCCTCTCAAACGATGGAATAATATTAAATGAATGCAATATTAGAAACTTATTGTTTGAGCGGGATGGAAAGGTTCATAATGTAATATAGTGAAATGTTATTTGGAAGAAGAGTTTATAATATAATATAGTGAAAAGTTGTTAATCATTTTACATTCCATCTTAAACCCCTCAAACAATAATTTTCTAATATTATATCTATTTACATTTCATTTGATTATAAACCATTTCATTCCATTATAAACCTTTCGTCCAACTAAACAAAGCTTAAAAGTTAAGACCACTCGCTCGAAGAATTCGTTTCAAGTTATAAGAACAGACAACTTATGAAGACTTATGTAATCTGTCTTCATTCCTCCGAAAGGCTTCAACCTTCGAAAGACTTCATTTCTCCTCTTGCATTTTAGAAATTCGAGAGATGTTTGTATTGCATGGTGTAGGAGCGACCAATGCTTAGATGTAAAAATAAGTTCTTACTCTCCTTATTGCTAATCTAGAAAAAGTTCTAGGCATATGATATGCTCTTCCATTCTCTAAAAAATGACATGCAGTACTAATTGTATAGTATGATTCCGACTTTGAAATCTTCTATCATTTCTCTCTGTCCATATCTCTTGTGTGGTAATGGCCAGTGCCAATGTGTGAATTCTCCACAAAGGATTAGAAGCATGAGAATTGATTAACCAGTTGATAGCATTAGCAATAGAGTTGTTTACCTCATGTAATAGGTAATGTGTTCTGTTCTTGCTACAGAAGAAGAGAAGGGACATCCAATGTAACACACCACCTTCACGGGCCACATACCCGAACATCCAGCAGACATTCAGGCACATACCCTATAAAAGCGACATGTTAGAGTAATCACATTCACTTTATATGGTATCATATATAAATAATATAAATATCCAAAGATTAAACTCCTCATTTCATTCTCAAAACATAGTGTATATTGTAACATTTCACTACATAATCCATATATATAATATCAAAAACATTTTAGAGTTTACTACTCTTTACAACTTATTCTACATGAAATGAAATGCGGGACTATACAAAAGTATTCTATCTAACTCCTTAATATCAGCTAACCGACATTTGTGCCATTCTTTGAGTCAAAAAACACAGTACTAGACTTCTTATAGAGTGTCTTAATAGCTAGGTCTCCTTTCTCGTACCTAAAAATTAACGTTTCAATTTTGATGAGTTTTGCGAACTCAGTGAGTGAACCATCATCGATGTGCTCACTCATATCAAACCACAAAGACAATTCACCATTTAATTTACAATCAAATCACATCACAAATAATGAATATCACGTCACATTTTATTTCAAAACGGTTCAAATAGCTCATTTTAAACATTCATATAACACATATCAAATTGTATATATCAATCCTAATGAGACTCTACTTCCATTATTACTTTGTTGTGACAAGCTCCTTTTTAACTGTCCCGTATCTTTTGTAGATACTGGGCTCATTAATAACTATCCCGTATCCATTGTTGAGACCGGACTCATTTTATATACTGAGTCTATGGCTCTTATTGTGCATTTATGAGCTTTAAGCTCTTTTTCTTTGGTCACTCCGGCCACAACTCTTTTATCTGATCATGTATTTCAATGTAATGAGATGCATCAATTCACATTATATGCAATCAAGCACTTTCATTCATTATACACATTCACTTTTCAAATTCATTGGACCTAAGTCTAGCATTAAACATTTTTGTTGAGTACACTTATTTTTCCCGATTCACATTCAATTATAAACACTTCCAATGTAATCTCAATTATCAAACTCCTCAGACCATCAATGTCCTGAATTATCACATTCAAATACATATTAGTTCAATAATTGAAATTTAAGCAAATAAAATCAATCTTAGTGAGAAGCATCTAGGTTGACTCACAATAAGCTCCAGATAGCTATTGCCTTGAAGAATCGGCAATGTCTGGATATTGTCATTCGACTTGAGCGTCTAAATCCAACAATACACATATTGTACACATTACTAAGTTGCTAAATCACATAAATATTTAATCATATATATATGTATATTTCATGATAAATGCATGCTCAATTTGACTAATCTGGTATGTATCCTTAAACACAAGTCATGATCATTCAAACCATTACAGCTTGTATCTGTCTAGCTTGCACTTAAGTTTTCACCTCAAAGAAACTTAATTACTCTAATCTCTTCAATCATTCATTCATTAATCCATTTTATAGCATTTTATGATCACATAATAACCAAATTCTCATTCATTCATACTTAATATACGTTTCTTATGTCTTTTGGATCATAATTACATTCCTAAGAACACTTTCATTCTTATATCATTCATAAATTTCAAGATTTTGATACATTGTTATCAACCATTTATTCCTTAATTTATAACATCAATTACAACCTAAACATAACAAACCTTTAATCAACAAATTCATGCATCAAACTAGGTTCATTTCATGCCTCAATCAAGTCTAATTGCACCATGGTAGAGTATCTTATCATTAGTTGATTCAAACATCACTCAAAAGAGAAGAATTCATGTTTAGGGCCTTCCTCATATTCGTGGAGGACTTCACATGATCGTGGGTTAAGCCATCCGTGAATTTCCAGCCCTTTCCTTACATTTCCCAGGATCGTGGAGTCATTCCCACAATCGTGGGTTATGTAATATGAAAAATCCCAGCCAACTTCTTCCATGTTTTTCTAGATTTTAACTCCTACATGTTACATCTTATACATCTTATACATAGTTCATCATTTCTGCTTCATTTCTTCATCAAAATAACCTCCATTATTAACTCAAAAAGATCCATAAACTATGGTTTATCACCTATATAAGAACATAACACAAAATCATCATTCATTATTATACATAAATCCTAGTTCTTATCATTTCAAGAATATAACATAAACGCCTTTCTTAAGCATAAATTTCATCTTCATTATACTTTAAATTCCAATCTATTTCATCCATATAACAACTTATAACTCACGTTTTTATACATCCAAAAATAGAACATAAACCTACACATTTCTTCATCAACTTTGAACCCATATTAAACACCATTAACCTATCAATCTAACCCTAAACTATCATCATTTATGCTTCTATTTATAACAAGATATAAAGATCAAGATCTTACTCACTTGTTTAACTCCAAGCTTCTTCAAATCACTAAGAAATCCTAGCTTCTCCACTTACACGATCATCAACTTTCAAGGTGGAGTAGGTTAGGTCTTTTAATAACAAGAAGAAGATAACAAGATATTTAAGTAGCAAAGTGCAAGATTGTAGCAAAGCTTAACGTTGAGAGGGTTAGGTGAGAGTTTCATGAATGGAGAAGAAGAAATGAAGATGAGAGCATTTAGTGAAAATGAAAGACAATGAAGATGGTCTTTCAAATGAATATGTCATAGGTTATAAGCTTGGTAGCTGTCATGACACATGTCATGACACTTCCACATAAATAACTATGTTAATGTATTTTTTAATTATGCTACTACATAACTCTTAACAATCAGTCTATTTATCTCCCAATTTATATACCAATTGTCACCCAATTTTCTATGCCACTTGTCAACAAATCCTAATGCCACTTGTCTTTTATTTCTACTACCATTTGTCACTAATTCCTACTATCATGAGTCAATTTGTCTTGCCACTTGACATGTTTCCTAATCTAAAAAATACGCATAAATTCATAAGTCTCCTAATTTTAACAAAAAATTTTGAATTAATAATTAAAACCATGGGATCAAATTCAAGACATAAAAATTCACAATTTACATCACAACTATTTTAGATCGTTCATACCTCAGAAAATGTCAATTGAGTGCATATATAGTATTTGCAATGTGTACAATCAATATTCATGTGGGTATGCTAATGGTATGCATGTCAATGTAATGCACTTTATGTATTCTCTATGTTATTTCTCATGTATCTCGATAGTCTAGGGCTCTAACTCTCAATGTTGGACCCCAAACTTTTCTTGGAAGTTAGAATTATTAAATGAGATTTTTTTGGCGTTTATTCATAAATAAAAATCTTAATTTTTGAATGAGAAAGTTATGAAGTTTATTTATGAATATTTTTGATTTCATATGGTTGCATGGATTAAATAGAAGTGTTAGAATTAAGTTAAGGAGTTACAAGGCATTAGATTAAATATGGAAGGGTAAGTTTGGAAGATTATAGTTTGTCTTAGAATAATAAGAGAAGAATAAATGAGGTGTGAGAGTGAAGTGCTGGAAAAATAAAATAAGAATAAGAAAGAAAGAGACATGTTCGTGTAAGAAAGAAAGAGAGAGAAATCGTAGAAGAACCTAGAAGAAACTAGAGAAGAGAGTTGTGTAAGGGAGAGACATGTTTGAGAGGTTAGGAAAAAGAGAGAGAGAGTTGTGTAAAATAAGAAAGAAAAAGAGAGAAGGAAAAACATAGAAAGGAGTAGAAGAAAAGAAGCAGAAAAACGAATCAGAAAAGAAAAGAAGGAAACAAAGAAATAGGAGATAAGAAGTAGAAGAAGATTCAACTGAGTTTTTGGTAACCTCTATCTTCTTTTCTTGTCTTGATAGAAGAAGAAAGTAGAGAAACTAGGTTTTTATGAGCTGAAATAAAGAGAGAAAGAAGATGAATAAGAGATTTATGTTTTTAGATTTTTATGAACCTTAACTAGATCTTAGTTCTTCTAGTTAGATAAATCAAAAGTAGATTAAGTCTAAGCTCATTTTTGGATAGTAGAGATTTATGGAAGTTTTAGTCGTGTATGTTGTTTGAATGAAAAATATGGTTGTTTGAAGGGAACAAGAAATTCGAAGGCAAGAACAAGAGGAGAGACAAGTTTTGAGCTTGGATTTGTAAGTAAGAGGTGGGTAACATGTTTATAGTTTTTATGATGATGAGCTGAAATTATTTTTTTTGTATGTGTACTTAAGCTTTTATTCATTGTGAATGTGGGAAAAAATGTCCTATAAATTTGTTATCATGTTTACTTTGAAAGAAACTACATTTTTAGTATTAATGCAAAACAGAAAATTTAAGAAGCATGAAAATATGAATATATTATGAAATATGTATGCATCAGAAAATCTGCTTATGTGGCAAGAGAGATGCCATTTCGTTTGTCACTTGCACGTTGACCAGAATCCTTGTTTCGGCTGCCCGTTTGCGGCATATGAGCTCCGAAAAATGAACTCATTCTATTTATGGCATAAACTTCGATTTCACCATTCTGTTTTATGGGATTCTCTTGAGCCATATTGTCTGTGCATTCATTGAAATTTGCTGAGCATGTTATATGATCAAATGTTTCATGATAATGATTGAAACACTCAGTGTCGAAAACGGGTTATTACAATTCTCACTCTCCCCTTAAGAAATTTTGTCCTTGACATTTTTACCTGATTGATCAAACAGATGGGGGTATTGTCTCTTCATGTTCTTCTCCATTTCCCATGTGGCATCTTCTCTCGAATGATTCCTCCGAAGGAATTTTTCCAATGGGATCACTCAGTTTCTCAATTGCTTATTCTGATAACCCACTATCTTAACCGGTTTCTCAATATAACTTATATTATTTGCAATTTCAATTTCTTGAGCCGGTAACATGTGTCGGATTAGACTGATATCTCTTGAACATACTAACATGAAACATATTGTGAATCTGAGCCATTTCAACAGGTAATGCTACCTTATAAGCCAATTGTAGCACCCCACTCCCGCAAGACCCGAACCTGACATTGTTGATGATATCCGAGTCCGTGCCCCGCGAGGGTGGCGTGCTAATGCACTCAATCACTCAAAAGTCGGTATAAAATTTTTTTATAACATAACATGCGGAATACATACTCAAATTGGCCCCCCATTCATTCATCATCATTTTCAATTAGCGCAAATTTTCAATAGTCATTCGGGCCTTTCCACAAACACAAAGCACTTAAGTCAGTTTGACTTTATAAATGACAGAATCATTTGCACAAAAGTTCATAATACACAATTTTATACAGAAATAAGAAAACACTAATGCAGACGCCAACTGATCCCGACCTCTAT
>JAOQMS010000008.1:33025994-33042824 GCA_027563885.1 Erythroxylum longipes | reverse complement strand
AACTGTAACTGAAGAAGATAAAGTTACATGTAAATACACTTGCTTTCCAGGGCACTATATTTACATAACTCCAATAGTTCCATTCTTTGAGTCAAGAAATGCAGTATTAGACTTCTTCTAGAGTGTCTTAATAGCTAGGTCTCCTTTCTCGTACTTGAAAATCAATGTTGCAATTTTGATGAGTTTTACAAACTTAGTGAGTGAACCATCATCGATGTGCTCACACATATCAAACTACAAAGACAATTCACCATTTAATTTATAATCAAATCACATCACAAACAATGAATATCACGTCACATTTCATTTTAGAATAGTTTAAATAATTCATTTTAAACATTCATATAACACATATCAAATTGTATATGCCAATGCTCGTGGGACTCCACTTTCTTTGTTGCTTTGTTGTGACGAAAAGCCTTTTTAACTGTCCTGTATTTGTTGTGAATGTAGGGATCATTAATAACTTTCTCGTATTCATTGTAGATACCGGGCTCATTTTATACACTGAGCCTGTGGCTCTTACTGCACATTTATGAGCTTTAAGCTCTTTTTCTCTAGTCACTCCGATCACAACTCCTTTATCTGATCATGCATTTCAATGTAATGAGATGCAAATATTCTCATTATATGCAATTAATCACTTTCATTCATTACACACATTTACTTTTCAAATTCATTGGACCTAAGTCCGGCATTCAACATTTTTTTAGTACACTTATTTTTTCCGATTCACATTCAATTATAAACACTTCCAATGCAATCTCAATTATCAAACTCCTCGGACCACAATGTCCTGAATTATCACATTCGCATACATATTAGTTCAATAATTAAAATTTAAACAAATAAAATCAATCCTAGTGAGAAGCATCTAGGTTGACTTACAGTAAGCTTCAGATAGCTATTGCTTTGACAAACCGGCAATGTTTGGATGCTATCGTTTGACTTGAGTGTCTAAATCAAACAATACACATATTGTAAACATTACTAAGTTGCTCAATCACATATGTATATGTCATGATCAATGCATGCTCAATTTGACTATTCTCGGGTATATATCTTTAAACACAAGTCATGATCATTAAAACCATTATAGCTTGTATATGTCTAGCTTGCACTTAGGTTTTCACCTCAAAGAAACTTAATTACTCTAATCTCGTCAATCATTCATTCATCAATCCATTTTCTAGAATTATATGATCACATAATATATAAATTCTCATTCATTCTTACTTAATATACCTTTCTCATTTCTTTTGGATCATAATTGCATTCCTAAGAACACTTTTATTCTTATATCATTCACAAATTTCTAGATTTTGATACATTGTTATCAACCATTTATTCCATTGTTATCAACCATTTATTCCTTAAGTTATAACGTCAATTACAACCTAAACTTAACAAACCTTTAATCAACTAATTCATGCATCAAACTAAGTTCATTTCAAGCCTCAACCAAGTCTAATTGTACCATAGTAGAGTTTCTTATCATTAGTTGATTCAAACATCACTCAAAAGAAAAGAATTCATGTTCAGGGCCTTTCCCGTAATCGTGGAGGACTTCCCACGATCGTGGGTTAAGCCATTAGTGAATTTCTAACCTTTTCCTTGCATTTCCCACAATTATGGAGGCATTCCCAAGATCGTGGGTTATGTAATCTGAAAAATCCCAGCCAACTTCTTTTATGATTTTTCCAGATTTAAACTCCTACATGTTACATCTGATACGTCTTATACATAGTTCATCATTTCTACTTCATTTTCTCATCAAAATCATCTCCATTCTTAACTCCAAAACATCCATAAACTACGGTTTATCATCTATATAAAAACAAAACACAACATCTCATTCATTATTATACATAAATCTTACTTCTTCTCATTTTAAGAAAATAACACAAACACCTTTCTTCAGCATAAATTCATCTTCATTATACTTTAAATTCCAATCTATTTCATCCACATAACAACTTATAACTCACGTTTTTATACATCTAAAAACAAAACATAAACCACACATTTCTTTATCAACTTTCAACCCACATCAAACACCATTAACCCATTAATCTATCCCTAACCTTTCATCATTTATGCTTCTATTTATAAGAAGCCATGAAGATTAAGATCTCACTTACTTGTTTAACTCCAAGCTTCTTCAAATCACCAAGAAATCCTACCTTCTCCACTTACACAATCATCAACTTTCAAGGTGGAGTAGGTTAGGTCTTTTATTTATAAGAAGAGGATAACAATATATTTGAGTAGCAAAGTGTAAGATTGTAGCAAAGCTTAACATTTAGAGGGTTAGGTGAGAGTGTTGTGAATGAAGAAGAAGAAATGAAGAAGATGATAGCCTTTAGTGAAAATAAAAGACAACGATGATGGTCTTTTAAATGAATATATTGTGGGTTATAAGCTTGGTGGGTGTCATGACATATTTCATGACATTTACCTATAATATCTATGCTAATGTATTTTTTACTTATGCTACTACATAACTCTTAATAATTAGTCCATTTGTCTCCTAATTTCTATACCAATTGTCACCCAATTTTCTATGCCACTTGTCATTTATTTCTTCTACCATTTGTCACTTATTTATATTACCATGAGTCAATTTGTCTTGTCACTTGGCATTTTTCCTAGTCCAAAAAATATACATAAATTCATAAATCTCCCAATTTTAACAAAAAATTTCTAATTAATAATTAAAACAATTAGATATAATTTAAGATATAAAAATTCACAATTCATATCATAATTATTTTAAATCATTCATACCCCAAAAATGTCATTTGAGTGCATATACAATATTTGCAATGTGTACAATCAATATTCACATTTGTATGCTAATGGCATACATGTTAATGTAATGCACTTTATGTATTCTCTATGTTATTTTTCATGTATCTCGATAGCCTAGGGCTTTAACCCTCAGTATGGAAAACTGATTATTACATCCAAAGAGAGGATGATCCCTCGTTCCCTTTCCTCATTACACAATAAACAAATCTCATTTAAGTTCATAAATTAAATCCTATACATCGTGCTCAATCCCTGTATTAAGCCTAAGGTGATTGCTCCAGACTACCTTAAGTTAGATTATTTGATGATCGTTGAGGTGAAGATTCTTCCTGTAAACTTTGCTTGTAACCTTTCAGTAGACAAATTAAGTTATTGATAACTATCTTGTAGAGCTGAGTAAGGGGGTAATCTAGTTTTAAATGCTAAATGGTTGTAGAAAGTTGTAACCATTGGTTGTTCCTAATAGTATTGAGACTTTGGCCTTATCATGTATCCCAGAAAAAGCCTCAACATTTTCTAGGATTTGGGATCAAAATCTAACCAATTATCATGCCATAAGAAAGTTGTATTACCATTTCCTATTCTGTATGTTACACCTTTTTTACAACCTCATCTTCGATCTTAAGTAGATATTTAGGAACCAAGAAAAGGATGTACTCATGGATGTAGTCCAGATACTTTTCTTCTTTAAGAAGTAGCTGTGAAGCCATCTCATATAAACTAAGTTTCTCCCAAGCCACATGTTTTTCCTTTGGCTTAGCCACCTCTTCCTACTTTACCTTAGGAGGACCTGTACTTTCCTTTGATTTTCCACATAGAAATTCCCTCATTAATTTTTCAGTGGTCTATAGTAGATTTTTGGATAGAGGGAAATGTGAGCACCAATATTTGTGAAGTGCACAAATGATAGATTTGATTAATTGGACTCTCCCACAATACAATAAAGCTTATTGATTAATTGGACCAATATTTTTTTGAACTTTATCTACCAAGGGAAGACAGTTATAGAAGTTTAAGCTTTTAGTCGTGATTGGCAGTCCTAAATAAAGCAAAGGTAGACTTTGCCTAATCATACCTCATTATAATAGAAAAGGCTTTTAGCGATGAAAATTTTTGCTACTAAAAGTCCTTCATTTGTTGTTAATAATATTTGTCGTTAAAAGTCATAGAAATTTGTCATTGCTAAAGCAAAGGGCTTTTAGCAATGATATTAAATTTTTGCAAAATCTCGGTAGTAAAAATACTATAGGCAATGTTTTTAATAAATCGTTACAAATGATTTCTTGCCACGAGCTATATACGTAGGGAAAAGAGATACGTGAAGATATGAAAAATTATCACCAATGATATTTTGATACACTTAGTTTTTGTGTCTAAATGTTATTAGCTACGTTACTGTAAATGTAGCTAATAATATTTTGCGACGAATTTTGAATTGTTGCCCTAAATTATTGGTGACGATGTAAAAGACATAGCAAAAAAATTTTAGATACGTTTTTAAAAATGTCGCCAATAAGTTTTTGCTACATTGGCGACGATTTTAAAAACGTAAGTAAATCTTTTTAGCTAAGTTTTTAATTTTTAATAAACATTATTGCTAAAAATTTTATCATATCAATTATAATTATTGGCAAATTTTTAATCCATATTATTGTACGTATTATTTAGATTTTTTATTTTATAATTTATTATAAAATACAATTAAAAATAATTAGAAATTATAAGCATTTTATATAAACAATAAAATATCATTAAATGTTAAATACAAATATTAAGAAAAATAGTTATGTATATAATTGTTTTCATTGTCACTTTTACTTACATAATTCGGGCCAAATATTTGTTTGACCATTTTTTCAAGCTTGGCCAACTTTCACCATTACATTTTAACCTTTGTTTATTAAAATCTAATTTAGCCTTAAGAGATTGGTTTTCATGTTCAAGACGATCAACATATATTGGTCTTGATGAGGATGAAGCAGTTGGCTTAGTGGTTAAACTCATGATCTTTGATGTAGCTGGATCTTGTACTAAGCACATTGTTGCAAATCTCATCTACATTTGACTCATTTCAGTTAGACAACGATCTTTGCAACAACTCCTGCATCTTATTCTAAAATTAAAAAAAATCAATATTAAATTCAAACATTATTAGTTAGTACTACATAAATAACTAAACTTAAAATTTAAACAAATTTTTATATTGGCATAGTTATTTGGTGCTTCTTTTGACATCCCTTAACCTTCCTTTTAGTGAGTGAGTTTGTATAGTGTGATCTTATCACACTCTTGTTCATATAGTTCCTTCTCACTCTATTTTATGAAAAAAAAGAATTGAAAACGCAATAAATAATATTGTATTTACTGATATATTTATAACTTCTAAATAAAGAACTTATATATTCATTTCGTACGACAACAAATGATTTGGAGCCTTGGTTGTGAGCGGTTTTCATTTTCCCTCTGTTAACCTTGCTTTCCCACACTTTTCCTATATAAAGAAAAGAAATAGTCATTAAATTGTGTAACAAGGTTAATGGAAGCAAATGTGAAGAGAAAGAAGTTAAACCTTATTGTTGGCAGAGGCCCAATAATCACACATTTGATTCCAATTTTCTAGAGAAATCTATTTGGGAACATGTCTTCTTGCCTCCTCATTAGAAGAAAAAGATTTGTAGTATTTATGTAGTCAATAATGATGATCGTTGGTTTGTTTCAACAGTGAAGTCACACAACTTAAAACTTCAGAGTTGTCGATATCGACGATATTGAGCTTCATATGTGAGTAAGAAGTAAAAGTGAAATTAATCTTTAAATAAATAAAAGCATATAATTAAAAAAATTACCGAAACTTTGTCTAAAGAATTATGTAGCAAGTTGTCTTCCTTTAACTGTTTGACATGTTGAAGACAAGGGAATTCAGTCCTGGCAATAACCCCTAACTTACTGGACAATCTTTCTAATTGGATCTTGTTAACAGGACGACCTTGCAAGGTATGAATATTTATAAACAACTTGTTGTTCATTGTAATGTTCATGCGTTGCAACTCATAACCTTTAGTGATACCTCTACTTCTTTTTCAGATGATGGTATTGGAACCTGACAACAAAAGAATAATGATTAAAAAAAACATTAAACATGTAAATATATATTTGAGCATAAGTCTAATTATAAGTGGTAAAGATTAACAGACCTGAAGATCCCTCAGCACTAGTTGAGATAAATGGAGGTTGTTATTGACTGGCTTCATTGGTGGATGAAGTCAATTGTTTTTGTTGGATAGGGTTGGATTAATCTTTCGATAGTTTCCACCTTCTTTTCTTTGTTTCTACTAAGTGCCATTATATTGGATATTTAAAACTCAAATATCAACATTACGTATAAAAAAAGTCAAACATTAACAATATATATAAACATAACTCAAAAATCAACAATCTAAATAAACATAAGTGAAACATCAATATTCTGCATAAACATAACTTAAACATTAACGTTTTACATTAACATAACTTAAATATCAACAATACGTAAAAACAAAACTCAAACATCAACAATTTGCATAAGCATAACTCAAACAACAATATTCTACATAAACATAACCTAAACATCAACATTCCATATAAACATAAGTCAAACATCAACAATCCGCATAAACATGTCTTAAACACCAACATAATTTGTCTCTAGTTATTTTAGTATTGACTAAATGAAATGAGGCCAAATGGTATAGACGTGTTTGTGTCAAAAGTGTAGTTTATGTTTACTAATTTTAGCATTATTATTATGTGTAGATATTAAGAAAACATCAACAATACTCATTAACATAAGTGAAACATCATCAATATGAATTAACATAAGTGAAATATCAACAATACACAATAACATAACTCAAACATCAACAATACATTTCAAACAATATAAACAACACTTATTTTACGGTCAATCATCATGATTAAGATCTTAAAAATCATCATCATTAATTAAATTATGACTTGACTCTTTATCACTATTATATTTGGCCAAAGTTTCATCATTAACATATAAGTCATCCTCAATATAGTCTTCATCTCTTTCTACGATAAGATTAGCTTATACTTCATCCATTCGTACTATATTGGGATCAACATCTCTCCTATGGAATGATGATATATCTACATATTCTATTTGAATGGCTTCATTATTCAAATCTGATTTAATCTCTTAATATACTTCATCACCATCCTTACTCATTAGACCATTATCCCTTTTATAAAAATCAAAGAGATTTTGATGTTGAAATTTTGAATAACCTTCCAATTGTTGCCTAATACAGTATTGTTGAGGTAGAATACTTACTTCACTTGACTTGCAAGAACAAAAGGGTCATTATCGTACCATGTCTTACTAACATTAATGCTAGTAATATTGCCATTAACTTTTCTATCACCAAGATTAAACCATTTGCACATAAATAGAACAACCTTTTAATCCTTGATGTAAAGAAACTCTATTATATCAGAGATGACATCGTAGAAGTCAATAAAATCATCGTCATGACGTCCCTCAACAACAATCTACAATTTTGGCTTCTAAGTCAACTGTGCTGATCTTATATGTGAAATCTAACTCTATTAACAATGTAACCTATATATTTTTTCGCACACATATGAGGCCCACATGCCAAAGAATATAATGCTGTTGTCACCTCTTGTATATTACGGTTATGTAACCATATCATCTGTAAGACAAAATATAATTAGAAGTTAACATGAGATATAAATTTTCGTAATTTCATAATAATCTATAGATATATAACTTACTGAGTCCTAAACTATGATGGGAACTTAATCTTATGTATTTTTTCAACATTAATAATCCCTTTGCTTCAAATCGAATCTTTGTGCTCTTTATTTTAAAAAGTAAGTAAAGATAAGGAAATATAGATTGAATCATAAAATTTAAATATGAAAATTTGAATAAAAAGTAATATATACTCTATATATTTATCGACTTCCTCGTAATTTTTCAAATTATACTAATGGGCAATTTCAAATTCGTCTTTAGTTAACTTGACAAATTTTCTGACACTAAGTGGCCTAAAATTTTAGGAGATAAGCCACCATCTTGATCAAATTCAAAGTTATGTTTTTGTCTATTAAATCTTGTCTCGACGTCATTTAAGTACATTGAACAAAATGTCAAGTATTCGTTCACTATATAAGCCTCTGTAATAAAGCCTTCAGGTTGAGCTCTATTATGTACATAACACTTAAGAGAGCATAAAAACCTAAACAAAATACAAAACAATAACAATTGTTACAAATTAATAAATTTAAAAAATTAGAAGTTAATATAAATTACCTTTCAAACGGGAACATCCATCGAAATTGAACAAGTCTATAAATTTTTTTGGCATGATAAGTGAATTGTCAAATGCATCATAACATCAAAAAATGATGGGGGAAATACTAGTTCGAGCTTTCATAGAATCAAAACTATGTCTTTTTCCATTTTCTCAAGCTTTTCAACTTGAAGTGTCTTGTAACATAATTGCTTAAAAAGCGCACCTAATTGACCCAAGGTTACAGACACATCCTTTGGCAAACACCTACATATTTCAATAAGAAGTAATTGTTGTAGAAGTACATGAAAATCATGGCTTTTTAGCCCTAATATTTTTCTCTTTAATATTTGCACAATAGACTATATTAAATGCATACTCATCAGGAAACTTGAATGATTTAAGAAATTGACAAAAAGTTTTCTTCTCCTTTTTTGACATGTTGTAACAAGCAAGTGGGATAATATATGACCCACCATCTCTTCTTTTCAAATGCAAATATTTTCTTATATTCATGTCTTCCAAGTCTAATCTAGCCTTAATTGTCTTTTTCGATTTGCCATCAATTCTCATCACCGTTCCTAAAAAATTCACACAAATATTTTTTTTCAGTATGCATGACATCAAGATTATGCTTCAATAGCAATTCCTTCCAACATAACAAAATGAAAGATATGCTTTTTTTTAATTCCAATTGAGCCCAACAACACTTCACTTTCACTTTCTATTACTTCGGTGTTTGCCAGGCGTAATGTCACACAAATGTAATAGCTAGTAAACCGCATCATCACTCAACAAGTGCAATGGAGCTTCACCTAATTCTACTTTGTCATTAAAAAATTTGCTTCTTCGCCATCTATACTCATGTTCCAAGTAACGACGGTGTCCCTATAACATATTTCACTTACTAAGCTCATTAAATAAGTTTGATGGTTACATGTAAGATAGGCCATATACCCTTTAGTGCTTTATTTAGACAAATTAAAAAATTTCTAATCCCACCTCCCATAGATGGTTTAAATCATCAATTAATGGTTGCATGTATATTGATATACTTACTAGGAGCACTAGGTCCTAGAATAAGTAAAGAAAATAACATAAAAGGCTCGTTTATACACTTTTATGGAGGTAAATTGTATGGTACTAGAATTACCAGCAACATGTTGTAAGAATTGATCATATCAGTGAAAGGATCTTAGGCTAAACCATGTCGAACATTATGACAATCTTGTGCAAACCATAGAAATTTCCATCGAAGTCTTTCTATTCCATTAAGTATGCTGGATGACATATAATGTTTTTATCAATGTGTTTTTCGTTATGTCACCTTATATCTATGGCTGTTTTTGTTGACATAAAAAACCTATGCAATCGTGGTTTAATAGGGAAGTATCTTAAGATTTTATGCGGTATCTTTTCCCTCTCCCATCATCCACTCACCACCTTGTTGTTCCACAAATAAGATAGTCTTCAAGATCTTTAATTTCCTTTCAAAGTATAGCACAATCATACTGTTAAACATGTATTGATATATATATCCTAATCTAAAGTTCCTTAACAATTTATTTGCATCATAGTAAGATTTGGGCAATTTATGTCTAACAGGTAATGCATCATTGAGCAAGTAAATTAATATATCAAAAGACTTATTACTCTTTTTATTATAGACTTTCAAATGTAACAACTTCATAACAAAAGATAGCTGTGAGAATTTTGAGCACATTAGATATAATTATTTTAGAGTAACTTTTAATAACTTCCTAAAATTATCTTCTATAATACTACCAATTATGTTAGAAAAACCAGTTTCATTCATAGTCTCCATATAATTCCCATAATCCTCTAACATCTCGCCAATCCCATCATCACTATCGTCATTAATATCACAATCTTCTACATCATTATTGTTGCCATCATCAACACTTTTACCAACACTTTTACTACAACTTGCTTTTGAATGTTCGCCATGTTAAAGCCGTAGAGTATAGAATTTATCTATACATGAAATTAGTAAGTGATTATATACCACATCTTGACTTTGAATGTTCACATTTAAGCAATTTGTGTTTGAACAACGAATACAACATTTAACACCCATTTGATCTTTTACAAATTACATAAACCTCATAACTCCTTTAAGTATTTAGTATACCCTTACAGCAGACCCTCACTCTCCCTTATGTTGCCTTTTACATATATTTTCTCTAGAAAGTTCCAAGAAAGTTAAACTAATCCATGTGTCACCATTTGTAAGCTACATATGTGACCATTCAAAAGTGCCACTTGTCACAAATATAAAGTGCCACTTGTCTCCAATCTTACCATTTAGGAATTCTACTAAGCCAATTTATACATTGACTCCTCAAACTTCTGATTTTTAACAAGTAACTCCAAATCACTAACTTAAATCCATTAATTTCTAATTTAATTCTAAATCATCAAAATCATATCCTAGCATCCTGGAATATGTCAATTAAGTGCACATAAAACATTTGTCACTTATTTCTCATATTTATAAATAATAATCTATGTATGTGTATGTTAATCTCATGCATATAGATAAAATAACAAATTTCATTTCCTAATGCACCAAATTAATCATCTAGTGATATAACTTATTTTATTTAATGTAATATGTATATGCTTAATCTTCTAAATCTTTTAACCCTTGACAATTTAAGAGAGAAGATATTATAACTCTCCTCCCCTTAAGAAATTTAATCCTCAAAATTCTTACCTGACTGAATAAACAGATGGGGGCAATGTTGTCTCATGTTTTCCTTGGTCTCCCAAGTAGCTTCTTCTCTCGAACGATTTCAACAAATAAATTTTACTAGAGGAATTACTCAATTCCTCAACTGCTTAGTCTAATATCCGACTATTTTTTACTAGTTCCTCCATATAACTCAAATTATTTGCAATCTCAATCTCCTAAGCAGGTACCACATGCGTCGGATCTGACCTGTACTTTCTAAGAATACTGACATGAAATACATTATGTATCCGAGTCATTTCTAGTGGTAGCACCAATCTATAAGCCAATAGACCCACTTTTTTAGTAATCTCATAAAAATCAATATACTTAGGGCTCAACTTGCTAGTTTTTCCAAAACTCAACCCTCCTCTCCAAGGCAACACTTTCAAAAATACTTTATCTCCCACTTAGTACTCTAGATTACTCCGGTGCTGATACGTACAACTCTTCTATTAGTCTTGGGCCGCCTTAATCCTGTTACAGATTACTTTCACCTTATCCCCTATATCTTGAATCAACTCTGGGCCTTCAAAATTCCTCAGGACTTCTTCATCCAAATACAAAGGTGTTTGACACCTTCTACCATACAGTGCCTCGTATGGAGCCATACCAATGCTACTATGATAATGATTATTGTATGAAAACTCAATGAGAGCTACATACTCATCCCATACTCCTTGAAATTCCTAAACACAAGCCCTAAGCATGTCTTTAACAGTCTAAATGGTCCTTTCACTATGCTTATTTATCTGAGGATGAAACGTTGTGCTAAAATTCAACTTTGTGCCCAGTGCTCTTTGTATGCCACTCTAAAATATAAAAGTAAATCTAGGATCCTGATATGATACAATAAATATTAGAACTCTAAGTAACCTCACGATTTGACTGACATATCTCCGAGCTAACTGCTCTGGTGTGTTACTCTCTCTAATAGGAATAAAATGGGCTGATTTTTTCAACCTGTCAACAATTACCCATATAGAATCATTCTTCCTTGAAGTTCTCGATAAACCCACAATGAAATCCATTGTAACCTCTCCCATTTCCACCCTGGAATGGGTAATAAATGTAGTTTCCCAACTGGCGCCTGATGTTATGCCTTAACATGTTGGTATGTCAGGCATCTATAAACATACTCTGCCACTTGCTTCTTCATCCCTGGCCACCAAAAGTGTTGTTTATGAGTGTTATACATCTTGGTGGTACCAGGTAGCATAACCTACTACATGTGCTTCCTCCAAAATCTCTTTCCTCGAGCCATTAAAATCTAGTGCACGCAATCTCTTTCCCAATCGCAAAATGTTGTTTCTTACCTCAAACTCAAAACTCAAATTCTGCTTCAACTTCTTGATAATTCTTGCCAACTCTAGATCCTTGCTTTGAGCCTCCTGAATCTTATCATGTAATAATGGTCTGACTTTAAATGTAGCTATTATTATGCCATTCTGCACCAAATCTAATTCAATGTTTAATGATCTCAATTGAATTAGATTTGGTAACCTCGACGCTTGAATCTGTGCTACATTGATACTTGATTTTCTACTCAGTGCATCAGTTACTACATTAACCTTGCCTGGATGATACTCTATCGTGCAATCATAGTCCTTAAGTAACTCAAGCCACCTCCTTTGTTTCATATTAAGTTTCGTTTAACTCAATAAATACCTCAAACTTTGATGGTTCATGAAAATCTGGAACGTTTCCACATAAAAATGATGTCTCCAAATCTTCAGAGCAAATACTACTGCAGCGAGCTCCAAATCATGAATTGGATAATTTAACTCATGAGTTCTCAGTTGTTTTAAAGCATAAACAATTACCCTACCTTGTTGCTTTAAAACATACCCTAACCCTCGGTGTGAAGCATCACTATATACGACATACCCTCCAAATCCAGATGGGATAGTTAATACTGGTGCTATAATTAATTGATGTTTTAACTCCTCAAAACTCCTTTGGCATTTATCAGTCCATCTAAAAGGTACCTTCTTCCTTAGAAGCTTTATCAAAGGGGCTTGATCAATGAAAAACCCTCGACAAACCTCTTGTAGTAACCAGCTAGTCCGAGAAAACTTTGAATCTAATAAACATTTCTAGGTGCTTCCCACTTCATCATTGTCTCAATTATTTTTGGGTCTACTTGTATGCCCTATCCAGATATTATATGACCCAAGAATACCACCTGATCAAGCTAGAATTCATACTTACTAAACTTGGCGTACAACTGTTTTTCCCTAATGATCTATAAAATTAGCCTCAAATGCTCATAATGTTCTTCTTTGCTCTTTGAATATATCCAGATATCGTCTATAAATACAATAACAAAATGGTCCAAATAAGGCTGAAATACTTTATTCATAAATGCCATAAATGTAGCCAGAGCATTCATTAATCCAAAAGGCATCACCATAAACTTGAAATGCCTATATCTGGTTCTAAATGCTCTCTTTGGTACATCAACTTTTGCTATTCTCAATTGGTAGTACCCTGATCTCAAATCTAGTTTACTAAACACCTGAGCTCCCTGTAGCTGATTAAGTAAATCATCTATTGTTGGCAATGGATACTTGTTCTTTATTGTCACCTAATTTAGTTGCCTATAGTCAATGCACATCCTTAAAGTTCCATCCTTCTTTTTCACAAATAAAACTGGACCTCCCCAAGGAGACACACTGGGGGTTTGATAAACCCTTTTCTAACAATTCCTACAACTGAGTCTTAAGTTCTTTAAGTTTTATAGGTGCCATCCTATAAGGAGGAATGGATATAGGAGCAGTACCTAGAACTAGTTCAATGGTGAACTTCGTCTCTCTATTTGGTGGTAATCCTGATAATTCGTCGGGAAATACATCTGGGAAATCCTTGACAATGGGAATATCATGTAATGTCTGCTCAACTCTAGTATCTATCACATAGGATAGAAAGGCCTTACATCCACCTCTAATCAGTCTAAATGCACATATGGATAAAATCAGTCAAGTTGTTACCACTTAACTAACACCTCGAAATATAGCTCTTAGTTGATTATGAGATTCAATAACAACCTCTTTGGTGTAACAATTCATCATAGCCTTGTGAGCGGTAAGCCAATCTATACCTAAAATATGGTCTAACTCCTTCAACTGCAGTACTATCAAATTGGCTTCTAGTTCAGCCTAGTCAATCCAGATAATACATCCTTTACATACCTCTCCTATCACTGTATTACGACCAACTGGAGTACTCACCTCTAACTTGAACTCCAATGTCTCTCTCTCACATTGCAATTAAGATGCTAGGTGTGGGGTAATAAATGAATGAGTAGATCTTGGATCTAAAAATGCAAATGCCTCAAGGTCGAAGACATGTAATGTACCTGCAACAACATTTGGAGAACTCTGTGCCTCCTGTCTGGTGATAGAAAAAATCCTAGCCCAAGACTATGGTTGATTACTCTGTACCTTGGTCCTGGATACACTAGGGCCTGCTAAGGCTATCTTGCCTCTACCCCTACCTCTCTGTCTAGCTTCACTAATTCTAACAGCTTAGGTAGTCGTCTCAGTCACTGGTCCTCCTTTAACTCCAGATTGGGCTCCTAAAACTGCTGGGCATCCTCTGGTCTAATAGTCAAGGGAGCCACAATGATAACAAGCTCCCAACACCATTTGACTTACTCCACCATGAAGTTTTCCACAATGCTCGCAATTAGGTATCTGTTGTGCATGTCCTCTATAAGATTGGCTTCCAAATGCTTGGCCTCTACTAATACTAGACTGAGCAGTACCTCTTTTAAATTTGAATCCCATTTACCTCGATCTAGACTGTGATCGTAGTGGTCTACTTTAGCATTTACTGAATGTCCTACCACAGTCAGCTTGAAAATCACCAAGCCTCTTAGACCTGAGCTCCTATCTATACACCCCTTATTCATCCGTTAATAATTGCTCGATCCGAATAGCAGCTGCTCTCAGCTCAGTAAAACTATTCAGATTGGTAATGAACAATCTTGTCCTAATTTCCATATTTAGGCCATACTTAAACCTCCTACATTTATCCTCCTCCGTAGGACTCAGACCAGTAGCATACCCTGATAGTTCATTAAATTGTATCTCATACTCAGCTACCATAAGGTTTCCTTGCTTGAGATAAAAAACTTCTTTCATATTTCGATCCAAAAATATTTTTGGCAAATAATTAGCTCCAAATGCCTTCGAGAAGTCCTCATAGGTCAATCTGCAAGGTCAGGTGGAACTACCTAGGACCGTCTTCCACCATCGATAGGTTGGGCCCTAAAGTAAGGAGATTGCATAATCAAACCTTTCATCCTACTCGTAACCCATCTGTTCAAACACTTTCTCTATACTCTCTAGACAACCCTTGGCCTCTGCAAGGTGTGTGCTTCCATAGAAGTCCACAACTCCTTGTTTCCTAAGTTTGTCATATCTCCTTTCTCTCTTTTCTGGGACTCTCTGTGGTGTATACTCATATTGTGGTGCAAGAGACTCTCTATTAGCCCCTACTGACTTCAAATTAGCTGATTTTGTAACATGGTCACCTATAGCGGATAAAATTTAACAGGCAATGATTTTGATTACTACATGTATTGCTTATGCTATGTCATACAGCTAAAATGCTAATATATTTTCCTATGGATGCCAAACCTTGCTCTAATACCAAAAAATGTAACATATCAAACCCATATGGTATATTCCCGAAAGCATTAGAGGATATTTGGGATATATTCTACGGACATGATATGTTAGCAAACAATTTAGAAAGATTTTTCCACCTTACACACAATATCATATAGTACAGGGGCATTTTAATCAACAAATTGAAAGAGTTCAACCTAAATTTCAAAACTTTCCCACATTCAACCTATGTGAAAGCTTTTCAAGGAAGTTTAACTTTCCTCTTTAATGATCTCAATAAAGATGTATAGCAAAACATTTCTATTATCCCATTTATCAATTCAATTCAAATAAATATTTCACAATTATTCACGTAGTTAGTAATTGACAATAAAATAAAAAACACTTCTATATACAGTCCCGCATATCAAACTCCTCGGACCAACAATGTCTGAAATTGTAATAATCATATAAGTAATAACTCAATAACTGACATTTAACCAAAAATAAATCAACCGTAATGAGAAACATCTAGGCTAACTCACAGAACACTCCAATGAGCTATTGTCTCAATGTCTCGAAAATATCTGCGTATTGAGATTCACTCTCAGAGCCTATTAGACATGCATATGAACATCGGTCAATGATAACGAATAGAGAGAACATGTATGCAATCCTTAAGTGCAATGTTTATATCCTTTTCTTCCTAATGTTCCTTTATGAACAAATGCCTTCTTTTAATCATAAATCTCTCTAAAAAATCCAAATACCATGATTCTTGTGGCCCCTGAAACTATACTTCATTAATCTTAATATATCTAAAAATTAAACGAATAGAATCTCCCCTTGGAATACAAACCCATCCAAATTTTGTCTTGTTTTTGTTAAAAAATAGACTAGAAACCAATGTTTAAACAATAATAAATCATTATTAAGACATCTTCTAGCCAAACCATTTCATAGAAGCATTAATAAGACATCAATAATCATTTTTCATGTTATATAGTTTGACTAATTCTGTCAGACCCCGTTTCTGGAGTCTGACTCTTACTTGCTTGCTTACCTAGCTTACTTGTTTGCATGCTTACGAACCTGGCTCACTTACTGACTTGTATGTATTTTTGCTTGCTCTGATACCATAAAAATGTTAGACCCCGTTACCGGAGTCTAACCTCATCATGCTTCATGCTCTGATACCACATGCATACTTACCCACTTGCTTACTTCGATATCATGCTTGTTACTTTCAAACATGTAGAATGTCTTAATACGTGAGTTATCTCTCAAGGATAACTTCTGTCTTTCAACCTGAATCCTATCATTATCAGCGTGG
>JAOQMS010000008.1:33008583-33023207 GCA_027563885.1 Erythroxylum longipes | reverse complement strand
GTCTTATATTCAATTTTCTGTCACTTTGATTTCTTCCTTTCTTTATAAAAATGGTTTATTTGATTATTGATGATGTTTTAGAGACCATGTTAGGCTAATTTCATAGTAGGGATTGCTTTTGAATTATTTTTTCAAAACTCATATTTTATTGGATTGAATGAAGTGTCTTTGATAATTGTTGTTCTTATTTATCATCTTTCAACAAATCGAGAGAGTAAGTGAGATGAGATTCATATAAAATTGTACAACGAGAGTCGGCAACCTATAGACTTGTAATCACCATGTTAATTGATTAGTTAGAAGAGAGATCTTAATTAGTCAATTGATCACCTATAGGATAGCATAAGAACTAGTTGAATCAGTGGAGTCATTAAGTAGGTTGAGAGATCATTCAATTGATTCCTATTAATTCAAATAGGGACAAATAGTTACACCTTGAGTGAGGGTAATTAGTACAATTGCAAATCTAGGGTGAGACATAATTCAATCAATAAAAATAGGAGGGAGACAAAATAAGGAAAAAGTAATCTCTAGCATTTACATTCTTGAATTCAAATTTTCTATAATTGTACTTTTATCCATTGTCTACATTAGTCTCATTTAATTTTAATTTAATTTTTCAGATTATTTGCATCTCACAATTTAGCCTCTTAAACAAATTTATGTCTAAATTAAGCAGTGTTTAGGCATCAATCCTTGTGGGATCAATATCCGCTATTTTTACTACAGGTCATGACCCGTGCACTTGCAGTTTTTGAGCGTACAACAAATAGATAGGTTTTAGCATCAACAAGTTTTTAGATTACTTTGATTTAAGATTTTTTTTATACTTTTCCTTGTGTATTTGCAGGTGCATGAACACAAGGAGTACACGAAGGAAGAAAAAATCTATAGAGGATGAATTTCCCTACATTAAGAAGCACGAAAAAGAAATAAGAAGGGCAAAGCGTCCAAATTTCTCAAATCAAGATATGGCTACAAAAGGAGAGCAAGGAGGACCGAAAAGGAAACTCATGGATTTTATGAGGCCAAGGTTTACTCCTCAGGGAGTGGCAAGGCCGGTAGTTCAAGAGAATAATTTTGAGATAAATTTAGCGCTACTCAATATTCTTCAAAACAGTGTGCAGTTCTACGGGCTATCCAACGAGGATCCGAATGCCCACATCGTAAATTTTTTGGAGATCTGTGACACATTCTGATTCAATGGAATGTTTGAAGATGTAGTGAAGTTGTGACTATTTTCATTCACGTTGAAGGATCGGGCTAAAGCAACGTACAATTCTTTCAATACAGGCCAGATCACAAATTGGGAGCAGCTCGCCCAAGCATTCCTCACCAAAAATTTTCCATTGACAACGACGACGAGGATTATCAAGGAGATAACCAATTTCCAGCAGAGCGATGGAGAATCTCTCTACGAAGCTTGGGAAAGATTTAAGGAACTTCAGAGGAGCTGTCCACATTACAACCTTCCGAGGGAATTTCTATTTCAAACATTCTATAATGTAATGAACCCAAGCACAAAGGGCACAATTAATGCAGAAGCAGGAGGCTCACTGATGAGGAAGACGATAGAAGCAGCTCATAAATTATTGGACGAGATGGCAAGCAACAGCATGTGGACTATCGAGAGGAGTAGACAAGGATAGAAGGAACAAACAGGTATGATACCTATTGACTCAGTTACTGCCTTGCAGGCTCAAATCATGGCATTGACAAAGCAGCTAAACAACATGTAAGGAGCGTCCACCTCAGTAGTAAATGAAATGCAAGCACAATGTAAGCTTTTTAGGGAGAATAACCATAGCTCAGCAAAATGTTTCTTATAAGGAGCTAACGGGATAGAATAGGTAAGCTATTTAGGCCAGCTGCAGCGAGGTAATAACCCATATTCGAATGCATATAATTTAGGTTGGAAAAACCACTATAACTTTTCTTGGAGTAACAATAATGCAGGTGGCTAACAAAGACCACAAGGATTGCAAGGATTCTAGCAAGATTGAATTGAAGCATTGGAAAGTAAAATGGATAAGATGATGGAGGTTTTGGGATCCAAATTGGCAGTACAAGAAGAGAATCATAAAATGATGCATACAAGCCAGGAGGATAATCAGAAGAGGATGGAAGCAAATTTCGAACAGATTTTGAAGAACCATGCATCATCCATGCACAATCTGGAAGTTCAGGTAGGCCAACTAGCTAACGTTTTATCTTCACGAAATGCAGGTAGTCTACTAAGCAAAACTGAGGTGAATCTGAAGGAAATAATCATAGCCATTACTTAGATAGAGAAAAAAGAAAGCAAACGCAGGGAGAAAGATGGAAACAAGCAAGAATAACAAACATCACTGGAAGTCCTTCCGAGTGGACCCATAATCGAGCTGATTAAGGAACTTTAACTTGGACTTCCACATTAAATTTTTGCTCAGTAGAAGCCATCTTCGAGTGAAGTAGCTCGGAATTCTAAGGAAGGGGAGTAAAGTAAGATGACAGATATAATAAATCAACTCTAGACAAAGCTCATGCTAAACGGGTTATTGAAAGAAGACGTTATCAATCATATATTAGGAGAAAGTCTACATGTAGTATAGAAGAAAAAAGACCTAGGAGAATTTTTCATTTCGTATAGTATAAATGGAGTTAAGATAGATCGAGCATTTGTGGATTAGGAGCAGTTATCAACATGATGTTGTACTTGTTCTTTCAGAAGTTAGGTCTAGAATAGCCAGAGCTAACTAAGACATTAGTGAAAATAGCTGACAGGATGATACATTTACTGAAGGAGATGATCAAGAATGTGCAGCTACACATTGATAAATTTACTTTCCCCATGGATTTATACATATTAGAAATTAGTGAAGACGAGGAAACTCCTATAGTTTTGGGGCGACCGTTTCTGGCTATTGCTCATGCGATTATTGATGTTTACGGGGGCAAATTAAAATTGAGAGTAGGGAAAGAGCAGTTAACATTCAAGGTATTAAAGAAAAACTATCGTCCTACACCATCCCCGATGGATGTCAAGGAACCTGAACACCAAGGGGGATGGGTAAATGTTGAGGACCATGGAAATGCATTCAGGAAGAAACGAAGGCGTAGGAGAAGGCAAAAAAATGAAAACAATAATGATGGTAATGATGGTGGAGCCCTAAAAAGTTAGCCTTAGTACAAAGTCTGAGATCAGTTTATGCACCGCTATCATTCTGGTCATTTGAACCACCATGAGTAAGAAGGAGAGTCAAGCTACCGACGGTAACAGAAGCGTTGCATGGGAGGCAACCCATGGGAGTCAACTAGCTTTGTTTGTTTTTGTTCAATTAATCATTCATTTGAATTCCTTAGTTATTATCATGTTTGAATTGGATTTGATTGATGTATGTGTTGATTTTGTTTGGATTTCAATTTGTTTTCTCTTCAAATTTCTTGTTGATGATAGTATATTGACGTGTTTGGAGGTTTTGGGATCATGAAGGATGAAAATAAGCTTGGAAAGAAGGTTTGAAAGTGTGAGGATCACCAATTCCCACGTTCGTGGGAATTGTGATGATTCCTACGGACGTGGGAAACGTCTCCAAAAAGTTTCTGGAGAGGAATCTGTATGGGAATTTTGGATATTCCCATGGATGAGGGAATCCTTTCTAGAGATCTTCTAGAGAGGAATCTTATGCTCGTGGGAATTGAGGGGATTCCTAAGCCCATCTGAGAAGGGTTTAAAATTTCCCTCCCTTTTCTTCTCTCATTCATCTTTCAAAAATTTCACTCCCTCTCTCTCTAGAATACGATTTTCGCTCTCCCCACTCTTTAAAACTCCTTATTTTTTATCTAGATTCTTGGTATTTTCTTCATTCCTTTCCATTAATATTACATTCCTTCACTCTTTTAATGCATCAATCATTCAAAAACACAAAGATTTAGGTGGGATTTTATTTTCTCTCTCTAAAATACGAATTTCACTCTCCCTTTTTTCATTTTTTGTAGATTTTCTTCGAACAATGGCTCCACCAAGGACAATGAGGGTTAGGCAAATGGTAGATGAGTTCCGCCTTCAATTTTTTGAAGAAGGGAAGCCTAACTTAGCTGCTGCATATCGGGCCCCATTTTCGATTTACTCGGAAGAAGAGGTTGCACATTTTCATGACTTTAGGAGTAGAGCAATAGTTACTCTTAGGTATTTTGATTTTGACATGCTAGAAAACATAGGAGTGAGATGTCGACTTGAACAATTAGTTGCGTGGAATATATTTTTTTAGTACGATGTACCCATTTTTGCCATTACAACAATTAGGTATAACTCTAAGATGGATTTGATTTGGTTTAGGCTAGGTGGCAATATTTTTAAACTCGATTACTCTGTCATGCGTCAAATGTTTAACTTGTCAAATACAAAAGTTTTAAATGATCATACTGATTTTGATGTAGATTCTTATTGGAACATTCTCACGGGTGAAACCCATTTTGATTCACGTAATGCACCAAACTCTCTGATTAGGAGTGTTGAACATTTATTGTTACATAAATTTATATGCCTGACTATGTTCAACAACATGGAAATCAATAAATGCTCAACTAAAGGGCTTTCTTTTTATAATGCATGGACAGAAAAATTAAAATCAACACTCCTTATAGGATTTTTTAATCTTTAGTGAGTGTGATTATTAAAAAGAATACATCTTTTGGGATGGCCCATATTGCTTCTACTTTGGGTGCATTTTATAATGTCAATATGGAGAATCTACATATTACTCCCCACGATATGTTTGGCATAGTTTATTTAAGACACGTTGAGATTGTGGAAGTCCAATCTATAGATCTTCGCAATCCTCATATGCACACTGTAGTGAGGAGCAGGAGGGGCGTCAGGGAAGTCGTAGACTAACCCTCTACATCCAGAATAACTATAGAACCAGAGAAGGAAGCAGTAGTAAAGGAACCGAGGGAACTAGCAGCAACTAATCGATATCAATCGATTCTCGACAAAATAGCCACAAATAAACAACGGATGACCTCTTAACTCGATGAACTCGGCACTCAAATGTGGCAGGTTCACAAGAAGCAACATAGTTTGAAGAGAAGGTTTGTCAACTTCTATTAGCGGAATAATTTTGAAGCTCCTACACCATCATCGTCACTGCCATCTTCTAAATAAGCTTTCTATCCATTAAAATTTAAAATTTATTATGTCTTGAGTGTGATTGCATTTTTTTCATGTGTATTTGGTTTCATATTATTTCTTTACGTGCTATATCTTTTGTTTAGTTCTAATTTCTTTAATTTTAGTTTGACTTCAGTATCTTCTGTTTGCTTTAATATCATTCATTTGTTTTAATTTCTTTTATTTGGTTTGTCTTCATTTTTGTATGGTTTGACGTCATTTCCCTTTATTTGGTTGTTGACATGTCACATTGAGGACAATGTGATCTTTAAGTGTGGGGAGGTGACATCAAAGGCCTTACTTGTATTTTTTTCTTTTACATTGTGTTGAATAGGATGCATGTTTAGGCATTTTGTATGTGCTTTGTGTTAGTAATGAAACAACACTTGAGTCATTCAGATAAATATTGCCATGATATTATGTCATGTAGTTAGAATTAGATTGAATGCATGCTTGAACTCAGATTAGGCTACTTGAGTAGAAAGTGAACCACATAGAGTAATGAAAAGTAGTTGGTTACATAAACTTAGTCACAAATTGACTTTTGAACAATGAGGTAGTGTAGAGATGCATAATGAGTTTTCAATTGAGCTAAAGTGAGGATTGAGCCATATGACTTCATCTATAGTCATTTCATTCCTTTGTTGAGAGTACTTCAATAGGTTACTACCTTTAGAACTTACTTTGAATCGGTTTGAGTCTATAGGATGGATGCTTAATAATAATGATCTAGGCCCTTTTTGTGTTAACCTTTGGCTTAAATGGCCTACCAGTTAATTATCCCTTGCTACCCCCTTTTGAGCCTTAATCTTTTATTCCTTGAAAAAAACCCGAAATTTTAAAACTTTAACCCCTATTATTCTACCATATTCACAAGCCTAGTAAAGTATTAAGTAAAACATAAGTTGGGATTGTGTGAAATTTTTATCGAGACAAGTTAAGTATAATTTTGCATGTGGACTACATTGTATATAGTGCTAGATTTGATTCATAATTCTTCCATGTATGAAGAAAAAGAAAGAAATAAAAAGAAAGAAAAGAAAAGAAAAATGAAGAATAAGTCAATAGCATCAATAAGTGCAGAATATCAATTATATTTGTATGTCTCATAGTTATGCTTAGTTATCCCATTTTTATCAGCTTTATACTTTACTTATGCTTATGCTTAACCCTTTTCCATTTCTTTTGACCCACCTTAACCCTCACCACATTATAACCCTAAACAAGCCCTTTTTGATCTATTTATGCATGCAATCATTGTAGAGGAGAATTGATGTACTAGCAAGCTTATGGTAATGTAGTTTCCTATAAGAAGTTTGAGTGAAACACTAACCCTTAAACACTTGAGCGAAATGAGTGAAAAACATGAGCAAGATTCATTTATGCATTTTTACTTATCTTTGAGTGATTGTGCCAATAGTGAGTTTGCTTATGTACACCAATGAAAAAGTAGTCATCATATGTGCATTAACTTGATATTTGAGTTGGCTTAAATTTGAGGGATTGTATGTTTTGATCTACGTGAAAATGAAGTGGTAGAATGGATTGGTTGTATTTGTTTTGCTTGAGGATAAGCAAAGATTCAAGTATGGGGATGTTAATAGGTGTGCATTATGATATGTTTTTATAGGTAATTGGCAAGTGTTTTCTAGCATAATTGTTGTTTATTGTTCTAGTTTAGTATTCATTTTGTTTGTTTTCATTAAGTTTGATTTCCATTGTTGTTCTTGTGTGTTTGATGCTAACTGAGGGTAAGAATTGATTATTTTTGTGTAGGAAGGAAGAGGAATAAATGAGAAGTGCATTTGTATGCAATTCTCACTCTTGTTGGAATCATGCAAATTCCCATAGGCGTGGGAATTGTAATCCGAGGCAATTTGTGAGGCTTTATTAAACCTACGATTTTTAGACTATAAAAACATCATTAAGCCTCCATCTTCACGACACCCACCTATAAAAACACCATCCTTGGGTGGAGAACACATGTTTGAAGCATCAAAAAAGGATTGGAGACAAGGATCATCATCAAGATTGGGAAAAATAGCACATCAACACCAAAATTCCATATTTTGGCAAAGAAGAAAAGGAGACTTATATTCAATTTTCTGCCACTTTGATTTCTTCCTTTCTTTGTAAAAATGGTTTATTTGATTGTTGATGATGTTATGGAGACCATGTTAGGCTAATTTCATATTAGAGATTGCTTTTGAATTATTTTTTCAAAACTCATATTTTATTGGATTGAATGAAATGTCTTTGATGATTGTTGTTCTTATTTGTCATCTTGCAATAAATTGAGAGAGTGAGTGAGATAAGATTCATGTAGGATTGTACAATGAGAGTTGGCAACCTATAAACTAGCAATCATCATGTTAATTGATTAGTTAGAAGAGAGATCTCGATTAGTCAATTTATCACTCATATGATAGCGTATGAACTAGTTGAATCGATAGAGTCATTGGGTAGGTTGAGAGATTGTTCAATTGATTCTTGTTAATTCAGTTAGGGACGAATAGTTATACCTTGAAAGAGGTTAATTAGTACAATTGTAAATCTAGGGTGAGACATAATTCAATCAATAAAATAAGAGGGAGAAAAAACAAGGAAAAAATAATCTCTAGCATTTAAATTCTTGAATTCAAAATTTCTGCAATTGCGATTTTATCCTTTGTTTACATTAGTCTCTTTTAATTTTAATTTGATTTTTTAGATTATTTGCATTTCACAACTTAGTTTCTTAAACAAAGTTCGGTCTAAATTAAGCAGTATCTAGGCATCAATCCCTATGGGATCGATATCTGCTCTTTTTACTATAGGTCACGACTTGTGCACTTGCAGTTTTTGAGCGTAAAACAAGAAGATATTTTTTACCATCAACAGGATTACACTCTCGAAATCTATATGTCCAAAGACACAAGATGACAAGACTCACATGAATTTGATCTTTTATGCTTCAGTTATAGGATCACTCATGGATGCTATGTTATGTATGAGACCCGATGTATCATATGCTCTAAGTGTGACAAGTACTAGTCAAATCCTGGAGAGGGTCATTGGGTGGCTATCAAGAATAACCTTAAGTACTTGAGAAGAACTAAGGATGTATTTTTAGTATATGGAGAAAGAGATCTTGTTATAAGTAGGTATATAGTTTCCAGTTTCCAATCTAACAAGGATGACACCAGATTCCAGTCAGGATATATTTCGCACTTAATGGTGGAGCAGTCAGTTGGAAGAGTTCCAAATAAGAGACGACTGTAGATTTAACACCCGAAGTAGAATACATTGCTGTTTCAGAAGTAGCAAAGGAAAAAATTTGGATCAAGAAGTTCATTACGGAACTTGGAGTGGTTCCTAGCATTGTTGACCCAGTATAGTTGTATTGTGACAACAATGGTGCCATAATGCAGGCAAAGGAACCAAGGTCTCATTAGAAATTCAAACGTATACACAGGTGATACCATTTGATTAGAAAAGTCATTAGTAGAAATGATGTCAATATAGAGAGCATGCCCACTGATCAGAATATTGCTGATCCTTGGACTAAGTCGATTCCTTAAATGACATATAAATAGATTCCTCAAATGAGATATGAATCTCATGTACTCACCTATGGTATTAAATACAAAGGCGATTGGCTTTAGTACAAATGGGAGGCTGTTAGAGAAGTGCTCTAAAGGCAATCACCTTTATCATGTATTGTACAAATCTTTTTAATTAATAAAAAGGATTTCATTAATTTGATGTTCATGTTCTTTATAAATTAATAATGATCTTAAATCAAATTAATAAAGTCCTTGATACTTTACATATTATGAAGGAAATCATAATGAGATCATGATAATAAGATTCCTATCATGTGTAATTATGTTAGTATCTAGTATCTAAATTATCTCTAGTCATTAGATTAATGAGATGGGATATTATTAATCTGGACAGACTAGCACATGTTATACTCCTTGATTACATCAAGCAGTGTATCTCATAAGATGTAAGCATGAGTTATTTAGAGTTAACAGTGGATGCTTGCTAAGAGTAATAAGTTCGTTGGATAACCTGCCATAAGACAATCATATGGATAATCTATTCTAGTGTCAATGATTGTCTCATTATAGCAATGGTGCAAATATCCTTAGACTTAAGGTGCTCAAGGATATCTTGGATACTAATCTTATACTTTGACTCCATTCCTTGTTGGCTTTTAGAGGTTGCTCATAAAGCGGTGATTGGGTATCACTTAAGGTATTCAAAGGTTACTAAGTAGTCAGTAAAAGATTCACCACTCCTAATAGAAGGAGATGATATCCACGACCTCTTGTGGTGGTCATTACTCAAGAATCTCTGGCTACACTAGAAATGTCATAAAGATAGTCTTTGGTGACATATCCAATTGAGTAATGAGCCTCAGAGACAAGGACTAACATTACTTGAGCTAGATGTGACGTAGTCAATATAGTGGAAGTTGACACTTTAACCATACTCTAAACCAAATGGGCTATAGTTGGTGAAAGGATGAATTACACAGGAAAATTTTCTATGGAAGGGTTTTAGTCAAGCCACTAACTTTTCAATCAATTAGGGATTATAATGTGTTGCTAGATACCGCTCATAACTTGCTTGAACTAAATGTTAATTCAAATGGCCAACCTAACCAAGAACCTAATGGATCACACGTATTGAAGATGCGAAGAATTAGTAAAATGGCTTTGGATGGGGATCCAAGATATGACAGATGCATGAATTAGCTACACAAGTATGGTGGTTTAGGGTAATTTAATTGTGAATCATATGACATATGTGAATCTTGCTTATTAAGTAAGATGACAAATTTACCCTTTAAAGAAGGGGTAGAAGTTTCATACTAAATTAAGTGGGATTAAAAGTCACTTAATTCCCACTAACTCTCCATTGATGTTAGGGGTTAGAGGAAGGCCAAAGGGTGTAAAAAACCTCAATTTTTGTGTAAGTCTTGTATGAAAATAAGAGATTTTTTTAGTGAAGTGTTCATCATCTTCTCTTACTCTCCACAAACACTGTCTCAAAAACTAGATCACAAATCTAACATGTTGTGTATCTTCTATCCATTCTTCCTAAGAGATTTCAAGCTTCACTCTTCGCGTGGATGTCATTAAAGATGTCCTCCTTTGGTCGTTGTGGTTTGCGAAAACCTGAAGAGGTGAAGACAATAAAGAACGAACGAGATTGTAAGGTATACATCTTAAGGTCATGTTTTATTAAAGTTACATCGAATGGCACTTAAAAATTCTTGGCCTTTTAGGTTTTGTTTTATATTTCCACTGCTGTTTTCTATTTTTGATGAATGTGATGCAAGGTCAAAACCTAATAATTGCATCCTTGCTTTGGGAGCTTTTAGACTATCTCGTTCTTATGTTGTACCTCTCATCTCGAGTAGTGGTGGTTACAGTTACGGTAGCTGCCCCTCTGTATGTTGCCCCACACTATCTCCAACCTATGCCGTTGGTTCATCTAGTTTCCTGACAAGAATAAATATGTCACCCATAGGTCCCTAACATCTACTGACTATGTGTACGTGCTGCATCACTTCCAAATTAAGTGCCACCATGGTACTCATCTGAAGCATCGGTAGTACTCAACAAATAAGACCATCTATCATATCAGTTTGGTCACATAAGACCCAACATAGATTATGTTGTCTTTTCTGTCTTCACTTTGACATCTGATAAACTAGGCAAGTGCATGCCCCAGGTGAATTGGCATGCACTCACTTATGCTCCATAAGTAATCTACATCTATGTTCTTAACGACTCCCCAGTTATCACCTCAACCGCTCAGGAAGTGACTTAGAATACTATAAATGTATCTTAGTGCTAGATGTTACAATGTAGATGCCTTAGATTTGCTTAGGTCATAGTCGTGCTCCTTATTAATCTTTTGCCAAAAGTGCCAAGGAGATAATCTATATGGAAAATCAGTTTATAATGTGATGTACTCTACCATCCCCGTGTACTTCGGGTAGTATAGACCTGTTCGCCTGAGGTTACACGCGCTAAGTTTTACTATTTATAACCTCAGTAAATTCTGCAAGTGCACAAGTCGTTCGCGTAGTACCTAAGATGTTGATCCTATGAGGAAGGGAACTAGTCCTAAAATCTAACGACAACTAAGTTCACAATTCCTAAATTAATAACTATTATAGAAATTAAGATTAATCAAAAGTCAAATATGAGAAATTAAAGCACCAAAAGAATGAACAAAAGCTAACTCACACAAATAATCCAAATTTCAACCTAGAAGCGACCAATTAAGAGAAAGGGGGAATTTGTGCAAAATTAAAGAAAATCTATCCAATTATGAAATTTCTGACTTAATGGGCCTAAACGATCCTAGGGTGAATTACGCTCTCTCGAGTTATAATTGTTAACCCTAATTAATAATCCTTAATTCAAATTATGGAAATTGCGATCTCTCGATCTGCAATCGGTCCAAAACCTAAATTAGTTCTAGCGTTGTCTATTAACCTACCAGGAATCTATGCTTGATCTCTCGTTACACGACTCTATCGGTTTGATTCAATTCTCTACCTATCGATTTACCAAACTCTCATTAACCTAAATCGATGATTTTCATCGGCTTACCCTCTCAGTTTATTTCCATGTTATGAAGAATCAAATTGAATCACAATTAAATCGAATAAAACATAATCAAATCAATTTTATTAATCTTAAGAACAAAAACCCGAAGGTGAATTTAGATAAACAATTCAACACTCAACAACAATGATTCTAATCAATCTCCAACTTTCATACATCAATGAAAAAAAAACTAGAAAATACTGTCGAAATGGATCTCGAAGATCACGACTGTAGGAAACCACCTGTTAGGAGAAGTATGTCGCATCAAACGTGTCTCCGTGCCTCTCTTCCTTCGTCTCCTTCCTTGATTGCCTGATCTCTATCTAGGTCTCTCTCGCATTTTCAGTAGAATTTCTCTTTTGCGCAACTCTCTTAGCTCTCCAATGACTGCTGGCGGCTGTCACATCATGTTCTATTTATTCTGTGGAAGCCCAAGGTTAAACTCGGGGTTGAAACAGTCTAAAAAATCACTCAAAATTTGAGTTTTCGTGTCAGCCTAATGCAGGGCACGATCGTGGGCCTGCCTACCATGATCGTGGCTCACACTTTTTCCTTTCTGTCATAATCGTAGCCTAAAGTGCATGATCATGGCCTAACTTGACGCTCTTTGTCATGATTGTGGTTCCTGGTGAACGATCACGGCCTGGCTACCTCTGACTGTTCCTCTTCTGTCACGATTGTGGACACTGTGCATGATCGTGGCCTGTGTCTTTTAGCTCAAAACTCTTCAGATCTTCATCGTTCTTCCCTGTTTACCTTATAACACTAGCACACACACCAAAGCACCTCAAAAATATACAATTTAAGCTCAAAGATTCAAACTAACCCACAAATACACTTAAACATAAAAACTAACCTAATTAAACCTTAAATGCATACTCAACACTCAATTTAACACAAAATGCATAACAAATTAAACCCTAAAACATCGTTCAAAACACTACTATCAACATCCCCACACTTAAACGTTTACTTGTCCTCAAGCAAACAAAACAACAATACCTAACAAAAACAAACACACCATGCAATAATGTGACAATGGCTCTAATTTTCATGAACTAAATTTAATATTGGACACACTCATTCAAATTATGTCAAATCATTAACATGCAAAATATGTGTCTAGGGGCTTTGAACTAAATATACAACTGGCTCAAGACCAAGTGTTAACCTATTTATCCTTTTCAATTGTGCACACACATTAATAATTTTCCCTTAGACTCGGTAACTGTTTCTAGGTATAGTTCTATGAAACTTAAAGTTTATCACAAGTTCCATAGGTATCTATTTAAACACACAATTTTTATTTATTTATTATTTTTATTTATTTATTTATTATTATTATTATTTATTTTTTTAAACCCAGGACTTAGCCTTTTACTCGAAGCCAAACATTTGTGATGAATGTCAATCTAGTTACTTGACTAAGTCATTTATTAACAAATTGGTTGAAACGTCATTATAGCCTTTTTACGTGAAGGCAAACATTTGTGATGCGTGTAACATCCCGTTACCCATGTTAAGGCTAGAATAAATAATTATGAGAAATTTTTGTGAAATTTGGAAAATACACCTTATGCATAAGTTAATTGTGACATACACAATTATTTGGACATTCATATGATTGTACATGCATTCATTGGCATTTCCGGGTAAATTGGTTTATATATGGAAATGATGGATTTAATTAGAGTGTATTAAATGTGATTTGGCAATTTTTCTACATTTTGGATATTTTGAAATTTTTGGTGAATTATTTTGAGTTGAAAATTTATTTGGTGATGATAGTTATTATTTTGGAATTTTTGGTGAATTTTAGAAATTTTCAAAAAATTGGGGTATTTTGGACCAATTATAGTGTGACATGTGGCAACATATGTATATGACAAATGGCTTGTATATATGGTAACATGTAGGGTGCTTAATTAGTCGACAAATGGCAGTATGAGTGAATGCCAAATGAACTAGTAATTAAGAGACATGTGGGAGCCTAAGGAGGTGATAAATGGCTTACATGTCAAATGACACATGTTAAGGTAGTTTGGAGACACCTTGGACCTAGTTGAATTAAGCTAAGTTGCTGCTGGAAAAATCCACTATCTTCTTCTCCTTTCTCCACCGAAAGTTTTTGCTAACATTCAACTCTGTATTTTGGGTTCAACCTTGCTAAATGACCAGATCAATGTCATATATTTAACCTTTACAAGATTGTCAAAGCACCAGATTTTTGTTGTTCCTGTTTTTACCTTTACTTTGTGACAATCTTGCAAGCTTGGAGGGATAGATTTAGCTTGAGATTTTGAAGGAGATGTTGAGCTTAACAAGTAAGTAGAAATCTAATCTTTAAGGCATGTGATTATGATGATTGAATTATGAAAGATTGTGTAAGTTGTTGATGTGGAAGTATGCTGGAATGTAATGAATTGGAAAATTTTCATGATCATGCTTCGGTTTTATAATTATAACATGAGTTGTAGATATCTGAATGAGTTTATTTTTGATTATTATTAAACTAGAGACATATTTATACTTCTTTTCTGAAGAGGCCAAATGTTAATTCTATCTTTAAGCATTTCAAAATCTGGCTGGAAGTAGAGTTACGAGTTCTGTTACAGTTTAAAAACAGTCTGAACTCTTTTGGATATAACTTTCAGTATACTGAATCAAATTGATGGTTGTGCTGTTATTAGAAACTAGAAACATAGTGGAACAATTGTCTAGAAGAAAGTTTTACTCAAATACACCATTTTCCTTGTCATAATGATCATGCAAAGTTATCCTGAAAGGGTGTGTTAGGATGAAAATGTTGAGGTGTGCTGGAATTTGACAACTGGAATGTTTTTACTGAACATGCTTCG
>JAOQMS010000008.1:32992373-33005785 GCA_027563885.1 Erythroxylum longipes | reverse complement strand
TAATTAACTCCAAATAAAATTAACCCATCAAAACATCATAATTCATGTAAATCATGCTTAACTAAAGAAAAAAAATCTAGGGGCCAACAATGAGGGGTAACTAAACACCAATATCTTCCATATTACAATCATCTCAAGAAGAAACCCTAATAGGATCAACTCTCCATCATACTAGAATGGGGAATAATTTGGAAACATGAATAAATATTAAACAGGGTGCATGATTACTTCTAAAAGTATATAGGGGAGACGTCTAACTCTTATTCCTTTTTTTAGCTTTTCAAGTCATTCACTAATCACAACGTTTCTAAAGAGTAAGTTAAGACTCTCACAAATGCCTTATTGTTTTGAAGATGTTAAAGAGGACCTACTCTTTATGAACCTCAATAATGCTTAATGTCTAGATAGATTTAATAGCTTTTTCTTTTAGAAAATCTAACACCTAATAAAAAGGATCAAGAAACAAAGTTTGCAATAGAGTTCTTTACTAATAGGATAATATTGAAGGAATCAAACAAAAACTACATCATCTTAGTGCCTAAAACTCCAAATCTAGGTGCATTAGGTGAAAATATACTAATTTCTTGTTACAATTTAATTAACAAGATAAATTCAAGGATGTTAGAAAACATGTTCAAGAAAGTCTTAAGATACATAATCAATCCTTATAAAGGAGCTTTCATAAAGGGAAGGAACATTGCGGACAATAAACTATCAACACAAGAAATATTCAAGTATTATTATAAAAAAATGGACTAAGATGTTATGCCATAAATATTGAGTTTCAAAAAGCTTTTGGTTCCATCAGTTGGAGCTTTGTCCAACACACACTATAGGCATTTGGCTTCCCCTAGAAGTTCAAAAGATGGATTCAACAATGAGATTACATGAATAGTCAAAAGGGTTAAGCATCTTAGATAAGGAGAACATAAATCCCTAAATCGATTCACTCTTGGTATAGAATTCTCGAATATGTCAATGATCCACATTATGGAGAAGGAAAGAAAATTCACTTCTTACCATAAATGCAAAGAGATAAAGATTGTAAACATCTTATTTGTAGATGATTTATTGCTTCTGTATGGAGTAGATACCAACTTTCTGATGACTCTCATGAATTCCTTTCAAGTATTTAATTATCAATTAGGACTAGCAATAAACAAAACAAAAAGTCATTTAATACTATTAGCAAGGTTCACACACCAAGCATAATGGTTTACCTCAATCTTATGGCTAAATGTAAAGTAGCGACCATTTAAGTGTTAAAGAAGTGCTCTAAAGGCAATCACCTTTAGCACTTATTGTACAAATCATTTTATGATTAATAAAGGCATTTTTATTATTCCAATGTTTATATATTTATGGATTTGATGTTGATCTTAAATTGATTTAATGAAGTCCTTGATACAAAACACAGCACGGAGGATACCATTATGAGATCACGATAACGAGATTCCTATCATGTGTAATTATGTTAATATCTAAACTTTCCCTAGTCATAGGATTAATGAGATGGGATATCATTAATCCGGATAGACTAGAACATGTTATACTCCTTGATTAGATCAAGCAGTAGATCTCATAAGTTGTAAACATGAGTTGTTTAGAGTTAACATGTGGATGCTTACTAAGGGTAGTAAGTACATTAGATTGACATACTATGAGAAAATCATATGGAAATTCTATTCCAGTGTCAGTGATAGTCTTATCATAGTAATGGTGCAAGTATCCTTTGACTTAAGGTGCTAAAGGACATCTCAGATATTGATTATGTGCTTTGACTTCATTCATTGGTGCATTTTAGGGGTTACTCATAAGCTGGTAATTGGGTACATCTTGAGGTATTTAGAGGTAATTAAGTAGCCAGTAAAGGATTCATCACTCCTGATAGAAGGAGATGATAACCAAGACCTCTTGTCAGGGTCATTACCTGGGAGTCTCTAGCCAGAGTAGATATGTATCATGAAGAGAGTCTTCAATGATACATAGAGTAATGAGATCCTCAAGAAAAGATCTAATATCACTTGGACTACATGTGACGTAGTCAGTCTAATAGGAGTTGACACTTTGACCATACTCTTAACCAAGTGGGGTATAGATGGTGAAAGGACAAATTGCATGGCCAAATTCCATATGGAAGGGTTTGTAGTCAAACCACTAACTTTCCGGTCAATTGGGGGTCATGATGTCTTGCTAGATACCGCTCTTGACTTACTTGAATTAAGTGTTAATTCAAGTGGCCAATATAACTGGGAACCTAATGGGTCACACACATAGGAGATCCAAAGGATGAGTAAAATGGTCTTGAATGGTGATTCAAGATATGAGAGAGTATTTCAAGATTGGGTCATGATGTGATAATGGTAGAAAACGTTGCATGGAATGGATTAGAAACAAGTGTTGTTGGCTTCCATTAAAGCATGCTATTCATGGTCATTAACTTCCCATAACTTCCATTAATGCATGTTATTCATGACCATTAACTTCCCATAACCTTCCATTAGTGATGGGGGTTATGGAAGGCCAAATGGTGCAGAAAATTGAGATAATTTTTGTGTGTCTTGTGTAAGACACAAAATGAAAAAAGATAGATTCTTTTTCTTACACACACTTTTTCTCTCTAACTCTCTCAAGAGTTCTTGTCCTTGCTAGCACAAAGAAAGAATTCTGGCCATCGCCTAGTGAGGTTTCATCCTTCTATCTTCATGTGGAATTTCATTAGAGACGGTCTACGTTGATCGTTGTGGTTTATGACAACCTAACGCGGAGAAGATTAAAGAACGAAGGAGATCGTCAGAAAGGTATGTAAACATCTTACATTTCATGTTTTTGTTTTTCTATATCTATATGCATGAGTAGATTTGGTTTTTAAGGTTTCGTTTTATTTTTTCTGCGTATATTTGATATATATATTATGTATGAGATGCATGATCCGAATCTAATAGTGGTATCAAAGTCATCTTGTGCCTTGTTAGATGTAGAATACATGACATGTGAAAAATTGTTTTCATGGTTGTGACAGCTTAGGTTCCTGTAATGTTTTGTTCTAAACTAATTATAAAAAATGTTTTTCACGTTTTTCTTTCACCAATCTGTTCATAAGTTGTACATGAATTATTCAGTGTAATTGAAAATATTTTTAATGTGATTAAAATATTTAATTTCAACTTTACAAGAACATGCATGAAATTTGTCTTTCTGTTGGGCATGTGATGTCTATTGGCTAAACTGATGAGGTTACATGTGATTTTCGTCGAATTTGATTCTGGAAAAATTATGTGAAAATATATGGGATGTTTTTATGATTCTGTAATTTTTATAGAATTATTAAAAATGCTTTAATAATTTTATCAACAAATTTTCTGATCTGGATAATTTTCCAGAAATTGTAGGATCTATTTTGTTTGATGTTTTTGTATGTTTGTATTTTGTTTCCAGAACCTTAAAAATATTTTTATGTGATAAAAATGTGTTTTGATGTTTGATGCATGCCTAAATGATTTTGCTCGAAATTTGATTTCTAGAAAACTTTAGAAGTCATATTTGTCGTTTTTGGTGTCTTATCGGTGTTTCAGTGATCATGATAATTTTTTGATGATTCAAAAATTATTTTGATCATCATGAAATGACCTAGAGATGCTTGGAATGATGATTTGATGTTCTGGAAATTTTGGGAAATTATAGAAATTAATTTTGAATTCATTTTAGTAGAGTAATAGATTTTCTAGTAAGACTAGAAAAATTGGCATATATGACAAAATTGAAGTTGTTTAATTTTGGACATCAAATAATTATTTTAAGGTAAACTAATTATGAATTAATTTCTGGAATTAGGAATACATGTTAATTAGAATAATATTAACTTCAATTGAAATAACATACATTAGTAATTTTAGCCAAGTTAGTAAAAGGAAGATAGTAAATCTAAGTGTTGGATTGGGCTTAAATCTAAGTGTTGGATTAGGTTTCCATGTTAGGATCCATAAGATGTCATAACCAAAATGATGTGTTTACATATATGCATTAAAGAATGCATGGTTAGGAAAATATGTGGGCTTGCATAATGGATGGTTATGGGCTTAGGCCCAATTTGATTGGGTAGTCCATATTATGCCATATAGTTATAGTAACTATACAAGTATATATATATGACATATATGTATAACACCATCTAAGTTAGATGAGACCTTAGTCAAACCCCTCACTTAGAATATTAAAACTAATGCCTTCCTTTAATGTGGCGAGAACCAGATTCCTTTTATAGTTAGGGTTATTAGGTAAACTCCAACTTGCTCTGCACGGATATGTTCGAACCATGGAAATAGGATTTCCATATTAATGGGTTTAACTAAAAGCGTTGGTTTGTTGCACGAACCTAAGATCAACATGGACAAAGGTGAAGTTGGGTAGTGTACATTAGATGTACACATGGCAAGAGTTGATAACCCAATGAGTGTGCACACATCAACAATTGATAGCAATAGATTCGATAGTTGCATTAGAGATGCAATTGGTATGATCGATACCTATCGATTGAACTAAGGTGGCTTGTTGGGCAAACCCAAGGTCATTCGTAGGGATATTGGATATCATCCCACTAGGAGAATTTCTCTACGAGTTCTTTCAAATTTTTATTGAGGTTTATAAATTTGTGAAAATAGTGGGAGCCATAATGCGTGTTATTAAAGTCCTTATAGACATGCATTTAAGTACATTCTTATTTTTCTCTATTTGACGATAGGTTACTATTACCCGAGTCAACACCATGAGTACTAGTGTGAATCTAAGATCATTGATGGAAGCTAACAAGTTGACTGGACCAAACTTCCTTGACTGGCTCAGGAACTTGAGAATAGTTCTCAAGTCCAAAAAGCTTGGTTATGTCTTGGAAGAACCACTTCCTAATCCCCCTGTTGCGGATGCTTTTGATGATGATTGGAGGGCATATAGGAACCATCTCGATGATAGCGAGATGGCTAGTTGTATTATGTTAGCCACTATGTCACCGGAGCTGTAAAAGCAGCACAAGGCTATAGATGCTTATACCATAGTCTATCATCTTAGGGAGCTTTTTGAAGAGCAAGCAAGGTTCGAAAGGTTCAAGACTTCGTGATTGCTCTTCTGCTCCGAGATGGTTGAGGGGACATCTCCAGTGCAATACGCACTAAAGATGAATGGCTACATCGAGTGGTTGGCCTCCTTGGGTTTCTTTTGGATTATAAATTAAGAATTAATTATTGGATGAACAATATATCTAGCATAATTCCTGAGCTGGTCAACATGCTCAAGGCAATTGAGCCATCTTTTCACAAGGACAAGGTTGTGATGCTGGTGGAATCTTCTAGTTCAAAGAAAAAAAAGCCAAAAGAAGAAGTCCGTAGGGCCTAAGGGAGGTGTCAAGAAAGCAAAGAAGACCGCCTCGAAGGGAACTTGCTTCCATGATGGTAAGGATGGCCACTGAAAGAGAAATTGCAAGGCCTATCTGGAATCCTTAAAGTAGAAGAAGGCATCTGATGCCCCATCTACTTCAAGTATTTATGTTAGTGATATTCATACTGTTTCTGGTAACAACATATAGTTATTACATACCGATTGTGGCTCACACATTTGTACTAGCATGAAGGGCCTCAAGAATAGTAGACAACTCAATAAGGGAGAGTCAAACCTGTGAGTGGGAAATAGAGCAAGAGTTGCCGCATTAGCTATAGGCACATATGTATTGACACTCCCTAGTGGGCTTGTACCAGAATTGGACAATTGTTTTTATATACCTGCTTTGACTAAAAATGTAATATCTACTTCTAATCTTAATAAAGCTGGATTCTATTTAAATTTCAAAAACAATGGTTGTTCATCTATTTGAATAGAATGTTATATGTTTTGGGTACATTGTATAATGGTATATACATATTGGATATGTCTAATCCGGTTATAAATATCAATAATAACAAAAGAATAAAACGAGATAATGTGAAATCATCTTACTTATAGCATTGTCGCCTTGGCCATAAAAGTGAGAGACGTATGTATAAACTATATAAGTTTAATAGTTTGGGGTCATTTAATTATGAATCATATGACATATGTGAATCTTGCTTATTAGGCAAGATGACTAAGTTACCCTTTAAGGGAAAGGGTGAACGAACTAGTGGACTTTTAGACCTAATACATACTAATGTATGTGTTCCGATGTTCATACATACCAAAGGTGGTTTCATAGACTTCATTACCTTTATCGATGATCATTCTCGATATGGGTATGTGTATCTAATGAGATACAAGCCTAAAGCCTCTAAAAGGTTCAAAGAATTCAGAAATGCAGTTGAGAAACAACGTAGGAGAAGTATTAATTCACTTCGATTGGATTGAGGTGGTGAATACTTAAGCTAAGAGTTTTTGGATTATCTCAGGGATAATGGAATATTGTCCCAGTGGACTCCACCTTACACACCACAACACAATGGTGTGGCTAAGAGGAGAAACCAAACCTTGTTAGACATGGTGAGGTCTATGATCGGTTTAGCAAATTTACCAAAATCCTTTTGAGGGTATGCATTTGAAACTTCTATTTATGTATTAAACAGAGTCTTATCCAAGTCAGTTGATGTTACTCCATATGAGATATGTACTAACAATAAATCCTATCTTTCTCATATGAAAGTTTAGGGTTATCCTATTTATGTGCAGAAGATTCAGTCAGATAAGCTTGAAGCTAAATCTGATAAGTGTCTATTTGTAGGATATCCTAAGGAAACTATAGGATATCAATTTTACCATATTTCAGAACAGAAGGTGTTTGTTTCAAAACATGATGTCTTTTTAGAGAAAGAGTTTCTTCTAAGAGAAGACAGTGGGAGCAAAATTAAACTTGTGGAAGTTTAAGATGCTCAAATAAACGCAGATCAATTGCCCAGACTAGAGACTATTGCTCATAAAGATGAAACAATAGTTTAACCTTTTAACACACAAGAAGTTTATAGGTCAGGTAGGATACATCATGTTCTCGAGAGATTCGGATTTCTCATAAGTGAACTTAACGATGTATTGCTCGTAGAAGATGATGAGCCTGTTACCTATAAAGAGGTTTTGAAGAGTTCAGAATCTGACAAATGACTTCATGCTATGAAATCTGAAATGGATTCCATGTATGAAAACTAAGTATGGAATTTGGTTGAACCACCTGACGGGATAAAACCCATAGGGTGCAAATGGGTTTTCAAGAAGAAAACTAACATGGAGGGTAATGTAGTTACCCATAAAGCTAGGCTTGTAGCTAAAGGTTATCGTCAAATGCAAGGTGTTGACTGTGACAAAACGTTTAGCACAGTAGCTATGCTTAAATCCATTAGGATACTCCTAGCCATTGATACTCATTATGATTATGAGATATGGAAAATGGATGTGAAGATGACTTTCCTTAATGGAAACCTAACCGAGGATGTGTATATGACACAAGTTGATGGTTTTATATCTATGAATTGAGAAAAGGTATTCAAGCTTCAGAAATCCATTTATGGATTGAGGCAAGCATCCAGGAGTTGGAATATCTGATTTGATGAAACAATCAAAAATTTTAGTTTCTCACAAAATCTGAATGAGTTGTGTGTGGATAAGAAGGTTAGTGGGAGTGCAGTCATGTTCCTTATATTATATATGGATGACATATTGCTAATAGCAAATGATGTCTCAGCTTTGCAATCAATAAAAATTTGGTTAGCTAAGAACTTCTCTATGAAAGACCTTGGAGAAGCAATTTATATTTTGCAGATAAAGATCTATAAAGATAGATCTAAGAGGTTGCTTGGTCTTTCTCAGTCTACATACATAAACAAGATGCTAAAGAGGTTTAGTATAGAGCAGTTTAAGAGAGGTTATCTTCCCATGGTACATGGGATTACACTCTGTAAATCTGTATGTCCAAAGACACAAGATGAGATGACTCGCATGAGTTTGATTCCTTATGCTTTGGCTATACGATCAATCATGTACACTATGTTATGTACTAGACTCGATGTATCATACGCTCTAAGTGTTACGAGCAGATATCAGCCAGACCCTGGTTAGGCTCAATGGGTGGTTGTCAAGAATATCCTTAAGTACTTGAGAAGAACTAAAGATGTATTTTTGGTATATGGAGAATGTGATCTTGTGGTAAGCGGGTATATTGATGCCAGCTTCCAATCTGATAAGGATGACTCCAAATCCCAGTTTGGATATGTATCCACACTGAATGGTGGTGCAGTCAGTTGGAAAAGTTCCAAACAAGAGACGACAGTTGATTCGACAACAAGGTTGGAGTACATTGCAGCTTCAGAAGCGCCAAAGGAAGCAGTTTGGATCAAGAAGTTCATCATAGAACTTGGTATGGTTCCAAGCATCGCTGACCTAGTGCAGTTGTATTGTGACAACAACGGGGCTATAGCGCAGGTGAAGGAACCAAGGTCTCATCAAAAGTACAAACATGTACTCATGCGTTACCATTTGATTAGAGATATCATTGGTAGAAATGATGTCAAGATAGAGAGAGTTCCCATCGATCAGAATATAGGTAATTCATTGCCTAAGCCTATTTCCCAAAAGAGTTTTGTGTCACATGTACACGCTTATGGTATTAGTTATCAAGGCAATTGGATTTAGTGCATGTGGGAGTTTGTTAGAGAAGTACTCTAAAGGAAATCACCTTTAGCACTTATTGTACAAGTCATTTTATGATTAATAAAGGCATTTTTCATTATTTCGATGTTGATACAATTATAGATTTAATGTTGATGTTAAATTGATTTAATGAAGTCCTTCATACAAAACTAGCATGGAGGAAATCATTATGAGATCATGATAATGAGATTCCTATCATGTGTAATTATGTTAGTATCTAAACTTTCCCTAGTCATAGGATTAATGAGATGGGATATCATTAATCCGGATAAACTAGCGTATGTTATACTCCTTAATTAGATCAAGCAGTAGATCTCATAAGATGTTGACATGAGTTGTTTAGAATTAACATGTGGATGCTTACTAAGGGTAGTAAGTACATTGGATTGACCTACTATTAGACAATCATATGGATATTATATTCCAGTGTCAGTGATAGTCTCATCATAGCAATGGTGTAAGTATCTTTTAACTTGAGGTGCTCAAGAATATCTCAGCTATGCTTTGGCTCCATTCATCGGTGCCTTTCAAGGGTTACTCATAGGGTGGTGATCGGGTACAGCTTGAGATATTCAGAGGTAATTGAGTAGCCAATAAAGGATTCACCACTCTTGATACAAGGAGATGATACCCACGGCCACTTGTCAAGGTCATTACTCAGGAGTCTCTGGCTAGAGCAGATATGTGTCATGAAAAGAGTCTTCAATGATACATAGAGTAATGAGATCCTAAGGACAAGATCTAATATCACTTAGACTAGATGTGATGTAGTCAGTCTAGTAGGATTTGACACTTTAACCATACTCTGAACTAAGTAGGGTATAGATGGTCAAAGGAAAAATTACTTGGCGTGTTGCTAGATACTGCTCTTGACTTACTTGAATTAAGTGTTAATGGGAACCTAATGGGTCACACACATAGGAGATCCGAAGGATGAGTAAAATGGTCATAAATGGTGATTCAAGATATGAAAGAGTGTTTTGGGATTGGATCGCGAGATGATCGTGGTAGAAAACATTGCATGGAATGGATTAGAAACAACTGTTGTTGGCTTCCATTAATGCATGTTATTCATGGTCATTAACTTCCCATAACTTCCATTAATGCATGTTATTCATGGCCATTAACTTCCCATAACTTTCCATTAGTGATGAGGGTTATGGAAGGCCAAATGGTGCAAAAAATTGAGATGATTTTCGTGCATCTTGTGTAAGACACAAAATGAAAATATAGGTTCTTTTTCTTGCACACACTTTTTCTCTCTAACTCTCTTAAGAGTTCTTGTCTTTGCTAGCATAAAGAAAGAATTTTAGCCATCGCCTAGTGAGGTTTCATCCTTTTATCTTTGTGTGGACTTTCATTAAAGACGATCTGCGTTGATCGTTGTAGTATACGACAACCCAACACGAAGAAGATTAAAGAACTAAGGAGATCATCAGAAAGGTATGTAAACATCTTACATTTTATGTTTTTGTTTTTCTATATCTATATGCATGAGTAGATTTGGTTTTTAAGGTTCCATTTTATTTCCGCTATGTATATTTGATATATATTATGTATGAGATACATGATCAGAACCAAACATTAAGTAACTTAAAATCCTTATAATCACAAAGAGATTGAACTTTAGGGATTATAAGCCCCTTTTTTGAGTCTATGTAAAAGAAGATAAGCAATTGGAATAATAGGTGGTTGTCATTTATAGTTAGACTTTAGTTGATCATCTCTGTCCTAAATAATATATTGGGTATTTGATTTTCTATTTCATGCTCCTTAATAACCTAATTAAGGAAATAGAGAAATAAATGAAGAACTTCCTGTGGTATGGAACAACCTAAAATTACCAAAGAGCAAAATTCAAGTGGCAAGATGTATTTTTCCATAAAGAAGGAGTGATAGGTAAAAATTCCCTTAGAACCATCAATTAGGTTCAAATAGTAAAGAGGATTTGGAGAATTGTCATACATAAGGAAGCAATTTTGGTCAAATGGATCCATATGCACTTTTTAAAAGCAGTAATTTAATGAAAAAAGAAACCAAAAACCAATTCATCTTGGACAATGATGCAAATCCTCAACCTAGGAGCTAGCTTAAGTAGAGTGATAAAGACCAAAGTAGGAAATGGAGAAATAACATCCTTTGGTATGATAATTAGAAAGAATTAGGGCCACTTTATCAGGTTCTACAACTTTAGAGTATGAGACATATAATTTAGGACTAAGCCTTAGTAAAAAAAATTATAAATGAATGGGAGTGGTCTTATAGAGCTAGGGGACTGTTGATATGCATGATCTCTACCCTATATATCTCATAGGCAATTGCACCTATCAAACTATAGTATAGTGTCAGTGAATATCGAGTGTCTATCCAACAGGGACTATAAGTACTAGTAATAACCTTTTTGTTATTATCTAACCAACAAATTAAGATGATCTTTTAATTTAACTATAACAGTCCTAAAGTAACGAAATTCCTTGTAGATAAAGTTCAACACAATAATAAAAGATAATGTAGATGACACTAAAATTAATCGATATCAAATGACTAGTATATAGGTAATGAATCCCCCTAAGAATGCTTAATTATTAACCTTTTATTATATAATTCAATTACTAATCATTGGACCATGGAAATTCCTATCCTATGTTAATATTTTTCTTAACCATTAATGATTAATCCTCGATTGATTAATTGAATCAATTTCTACTTAAAACCTCTAAGTTTTCATTAATTGAGTTGTGAATTTCACTGTTAGGTTTGATTATATTCTAGAGGCTTTATATTCACCTATCTTTAGGTTTACGTACAACTCCTTCTAATTATGATATATTTATTCATACAAAAGAATTCTTCAATCTCAATTATATGAAATCATACATTGAAATAATATCCCAGACATATTAATTCAAGAATTAAAACTTATAATTGAATCATAATGAATCAACAATCTAATTATATTAAATAAAGAATCAAATCACAAGGTCCACCCTAACTTAGGAGTCATCCTACCTAGGCATTAAATAAATTTACTTCATAAAAATATAAAACAAAATTAACATTTCATAAGAAGAATTAAAAAGATAATACATTCTAAAAAGAAGTGGGTAGAAGAAGAAAGAGCGAAAAATCAAAAAAAGCTACAATTTTTAAGTGTTTCACAGATTTACATAGTCACGTATCTGACAATATAAGTTATTGTGAACGTGTGGAATTGGGACATGTGTGTATCAAGTGATATGTTCCAAAACTCTAGGACACACATGCCTGTGTAACTCACTGTGATCGTGTGGGAAATTTTAGAAATTTTAGATACAGATATGGTTTTTTCAGGTGACTAAATAAGTCACTATGACTGTCTTAACATAAAATAATGCAATTTTTGTGTATACAGGCATGTCTATGACTGTTTATACTTATAAATTGCTAAAAACTTAAAAATTTTATATACAACCTCTAGTATATTAAACAAAGCATACAAACAACATAAAAATAGGTAAAAATCAATAAGGATGCTCATAAACCTATCACAAAATAAACTAAAAATCAATAAAATCCTAAAATAAACACAAAATTAATCAAAATAAAAGAATTAAATTCATCAAAAATATCCTATTGCTTCCCAAATAGCACTTGTTTGATGTCCTTAGTCAAACATACTTATGTATGATCAAGGCAGCTTATAAAGACTAAGTTGATTTCTTCTCAACATGGATTCCTTAGCTTTTAAGTAGATTAACCGCCTTTTCTTTATAAGGAAATCCCTATCTTTCTTATTAACTTGAACTAGGTACAACTTTAATGGACCTTCAAGAATAAAGTCTTGCACAACATCTAAAATTGCATCATCAAATTAATCGATTGAATGAAAATCATCAATATGTTTAAGAGGATTACTTATGGCATCAGATATTTTACATGTAACATATTCTTCTCCAACCCTATTGTAGCATCCCACTCCCGCAAGACCTGAACCCGACATCGATGGGTGACGTTTAAGCTTGTGCCCCGTGAGAGTGGCGTGCTAAGACACTCACTCATTCGAAAATTGGTATAAAATTTTTTTCTTTGTTTTCTTTGAAAACCACAATCACATATATTATGCGGAAGTTAAGCATCATATAGGGCCCACTCTCACTCATAAACACTTTCAATCATAGTAATAAAATCAACAATAATTTTAATAGCCATTTGGGCCCTTTTCACAATTACAAAACGCTTTAGTTGTTTCGGAATACAATTTTATACAAAAAGTTGCGGAATAAACAATTCAATACAAATTAAGGAAATGCAATGCAGACGCGAACTGATCCCGACCTCTATCCTTCACTTTTATACTGTAGGTATACTCTCGTTGGCCTAACGGGGTATTCTTCTGATCCTGAAAAATAATTGCAATTTTGGGTGAGTTTTGCGAACTCAATGAGTGACCATCATCGATGGCTCACCCAGTCACATAACACATCAATCACGTTATTGCACATCTCACATTATTTCACATTTCACATGCAATACACTTAATCATTATGCATATGCCATGCACATGAGACTCACTTTCCATTTCTTACTTTGTTGTGACCGAGTGCCTAAACTGTCCTCCATTCATTAGATACCGAGCTCATTAATAACTGTCCCGTATCCGCTTGGGGGATACAGGGCTCATTATACATAGTGAGTCTCAAGCTCTTAATCACTTTTGAGCTCAAGGCTCATTTTCACTTTTCACTTTCTAAGCTTTAAGCTCTTTTCACTTTCGGTGG
>JAOQMS010000008.1:32963671-32992273 GCA_027563885.1 Erythroxylum longipes | reverse complement strand
TCTATTATGGGTGCCTTTCATGAATTGTTGAGTAAAGCAACTGAAGAGTTGTACCCCAGATGTACAAACTTTTCAAATTTATCGTTTTTAATAAAGTTACTTCACTTGAAAGTATACAATAAGTGGAGCAATAAGTCATTTGACATGTTACTTGCTCTGTTGAGGGATGTATTACCTAATTGTAAATCTTTTCCGAAGTCTTATTATGAAGTAAATCAATTTCTAAGGAGCCTAGGTTTGGGTTACGTGTCGATACATGCATGAGAGTATGATTGTTCCCTATTTTCGAAAGAGTATGGGGACTTGGAAAGCTGTCCACAGTATGGAACATCAAGATGGAGAATTAATGATGGAAGGGGTAAGAAGATACCTCATAAAGTTTTACAGTACTTTCCCTTAACCCCCAGCAGATTACAATGATTATTCATGTTAAGTAAGACGGCTAAACAAATGACGTGGCATAATGATAGGCCTAAAGGTGACAATAATACAATGGTTCATCCTTCTGATGGAGAAGCTTGGAAGAACTTTGATGACCTTTATCCTGAGTTTGCCAGAGAACCACGTAATGTTAGACTAGCCTTAGCAACATATGGATCCAATCCATATGGCAATTTGTCACTTTCATATAGCGTGTGGCCTATTGTTCTCTTAACATACAATTTACCCCTTGGATGTGTATGGATGAGTCATTTTTTATATTGTCACTGGTTATTCCAGGTCCAAAAGTAGTGGGTAGAGACATTGACGTCTATATGAGACCACTAGTAGATGAGTTAAATGAGTTATAGGAAGATGGATTTGATGTTTTTGATGCTTCAAAAGGAGAAAATTTTCGAATGTATGCAGAAACCTTTTGCCTACACCACAATCAGTGATGTTTTTTGTGACGTTTTTTAAAACGTCGCAAATTGGATTCAGCGACGTTTTTGGACATTCTGCGACATTTTTAAAACGTCGCAGATTGTGTTGTATTCTTATAGTGAGAAACATGTTGAGATGCCAGTAAAGGTGCTTCCTACACTATCAAAGTAATAAAAGGAGAAAACATTATTTTATATAAAAATCTGCCTAATAGTGATGAGGGGAACTCATAATGATGACGAGGTTCCTAAAAGTAAGTCCCATACTTATTCTAATTATAAAATAGTACCTCATTTTCCTTAAAGTTTAGCATAATCTAAAAAATATTAGCGTTAGCAAATTCATCTGAAAATTTTCATGAATTAGAGGTAAATATAATACTCTTTTTTAATATTAAACAAGTAACTTGTTATGTTAAGGTTTTTAAAGAATTAAGTAAAAAAAGAGGAAACAATAACGTAAAGGATTAAAAATAGTGATGTTAGGAAGAATCTCTTAGTAATAACTTAAAAAATCTTCAAGCAAATCGTAAAGATCTAGGCATATTTTCCATTCCTTTTATAGTAGGTAACATTAGGATTGAAAAGATCATGTTGAATTTAGGAGCATATATTATTATCATATCATATTCTATATATGCTTCTCAAAAAATTAGACTTTTGAATAAAATTGGGTCTATGAACCAACTAGCTAATATGGAATGATGATAATTCGATAGATTTAATACCTATCCTGTTGGTGTAGTCAAAGATGCTCCTATGGAATGATGATAATTCAAATAAAATTAGGGTTGTGACTTAACAAACTAACAAATTTAAGGCTTTTATGATTCAACTAGCTAATAGATTTAATTTTTATGTTTTATATATAGAGAATGATGATCAAACAACACTTAATATTAGGAAAGAAATTATTAAAAACATCTTATTCTAAGATAGATTTTCGTAATGGCTCACTTACCATAGAATTTGATAGTAAAATTGTTAAATTTAATACTTATAGTTCCATAAAATATCTTAATGATGGCAATCATATTTATTTGATTGCTATGATTGATCTTTTAGCGTAGGAAATCATTGAATTTAAAGGGAAAGACGAATTGGAAGTTTCCATTTATGAGCATATTCAAGAACACAATAATTAATTAAGCACTAATTTGTATGGAAATTTTACAACACTAAATGATATTTTAAGGTTACATCAATCAAGTAATATCTCATATATTTTATTACCATTTTCAAATGAGATGCCTTTTCCTACTCATTTTAATATGTTTTCTTTATGGATGGAGGAATGTTACTAGTGATCATCTCTAGTAAGCTTAGTACACTATAAGAAGAAAAGCTTATTCAGATTCTTAAGGATAACAAAATGGCTAGTAACTAGACAACTGCATATATTAATAGAATGAGTCCATAGATATGTATTCATCATATGATTCTTGAATAGGGAGGTGTACTTAATTTTCAACCATAAAGAAGATTAATTCCAACAATAATGGATGTAGTGAAGAAGGAAATATTTAAACTTTTCTTAAAGTTGGAATGATTTATCCTATTTATATAGTAATTGGGTTAGCCTAGTTTATGTTGTCCCTAAGAAGTTTGTAAGAAATCATAATGATGAGTTGGTGCTTGTTCATATCCAAAATGGGTGGTCAGCATGCATAGATTGTAAGAAGTTAAATGCTATGACTCATAAAAATAACTTCCTTTAAACTTTTAATGATCAAATACTTAAAGGATTTTTGGTATTTTTCAATTGTTTTATTGATGGTTATTTATGGTCTTTTGGAATGTTTTTTGACATGTCTAATCTCTACCGTATGTATCTCAAACGTAAGTGTACCTATCAAACTATAGTGTAATGTTAATTAATATCGAGTGTCGATCCTACATGGGCTATAAGTACTAGTAATAACCTCCTTTCTATTATCTAACCAGAACATATGATGATAGTTTAATTAAATGTGAGCCATAGTTTAAATTAATAATAAAAATAATGTAGATGAAACTAAGATTAATCGATATCAAATAACTAATATCTAGATAAAGAATCCTCCTAAGATTTCTTAAACCTTTATCATGTAATTCAATTGAATATCATCGGACCATGAAAATTCTTATCCTATGTTAATATCTTTCTTAATAATATTAAAAACTAATCCTCAGTTGATTAATTAAAATTTATTTCTAGTTAAAACCACTAGGATTGCTTAATCAATTCATTAATTTCACTATTAGGTTTAACCTTAATCTAAAGAATTTATGTTGACCTATCTCTAGGTTTTCATGAAACTCCTTTCAATTATGGTAGATTTATTCATAGAAAAGGATGAAATCATATATTGAAATAATATCCTAGAAATATTACTTCAAGAATTAAAACACAATTAAATCACAATAAATCAACAATCAAATTGTGTTAAATAAAAAATTAAATTACAAAATCCATCCCAACTTATGGTTCATCCTACCTAGGCAATAAACAAATTTAATTTGTAAACATAGAAAACATAAATAAAAGTTCAAAAGAATAATTAAAAAGAAGAGAATCTATTTTATATCCCCTTTCTCTAGTATAATCCTATGAAACTTTAATAGAAGAGTGCTCTCTATTAGAAATCTATTGTAATCTTTGTGTTTATGTTGACCTAGTGTTTAGAAGTGGGTTTAAAACTCCAATTATACTTTCTATCTTCGACTCCCCTTTTATTTAGCCTTTATAAGTGCCTTTTATATTGCATAATTAGGGTTTCTAAAGTAGGCTGACCTTACCCCTCAAAAACTCTTCAAAATCATGGGCAAAAATGATCAAAGAAGCTTACAAGAACTGAAGAAAGCATTATATTCTTTGGCATACGGGCTTATATGTGTGGTAAAAAACTATAGGTTAAATTGTTAATATAGTGAGATTTTAAAGAAAAAGCATTAAAAGCCAAAGCTATGTGGTTATCTTTGAATGGTAATATAAGGATAACTTTATTATCTTTTATGGTTTTATATATGAAACAATTGAGTTAGATTACATTAATGATTGAAAGATTATTTTATTTAAGTGCAAAAAGTTTAATCTTGGTGACAATGGGATGAGCTTATAAGGGAATGGCAATATTACCAACATCAACATTAGTAACAATTGGAAACAAATTGAACCATTTATGTTTACGAGTCAGGTAAAGTTTGTGTTCTATCTCAGTGATATGATATTTGATAATAATTAGCAAATTGTGCTGAAGTTTGAACACTAAAAACTTTTGAATGTCTTTAAATGGTGAAATAGGTTTTGATAGTGATGAAGTATATCAAGATATTGAATCATAGGGAATAATATATCACTCAAAATTAAAACTATGGATATATCATTATTCCATATGAAAGCTATTGATCCAAATATATTAGACGCAACCTAAGTATAAGGCAATCTTATCATAGAAAGGGATGACAACTATCTTAAGTATAAATTAATTGACAATGTTGATACTTTGTTTGAATATAAAAGTGATGAAGAATCGAATCACAGTGTGAATAATGATGATGATTTTAAAGATCTTATTATGATGATTGAATGTATCTTGAAAGAACTCTTCGTACTTTATTATTGTTATAATGATACCATTTAACTTAGTAATGCTAATATTTAGATTTAGTTGCATAAATTTTTAAATATTTTTACATTTTTGTTTTTAAAATTTATTAATAATGTTAGTTTTCTTTATTTTATTATATATAATGTACATATATATAATTATATACTAATAATAAAAATATTATGATTATTTTTTTATAGCTATCCAACATTGCAACACACAGTAGAAACAAAAGAAAGAAGGTGACAAAAGAAATAAGGTGGCTTCAAAAAGAATCTCATAATGCAACAATGTTTAAGTTCAACCAAATCAGTCAATTGAATGCAAAAATTCAATTCCTAGATAACAGCAACCTTCTACCTTAAATAATAACGGAGCTAGTAATGGAGGTTTGAAAATTTTATATGCCTTCAAGTATACCTATATATTAATATTTATCTTTACACTTTAAATTTTTGTTCACATCTATTTTTTGCCAAAGGATACGAGGCATCTTCTAGTAGAGTGCCACAACATAGCAATGTGCAAGCATTACCAAAAAATTTAATTGAATTAAAAAAATACGAGTCCCAGATGTTACAACATTATACTTTAAACAACCATGAAAATTAAAGTGCAAGCAAGTTCATTAATCCTTCAAATATGCCTATGCTCTAATATATATCTTTATAGTTTAAACATTTTATTATTATATCTATTTATTGACAGTTTCCAATGTTACGATTAGAAAAGAGGTAAACGTAAGACTAAAGGTTGCAATTCATTGCAACGAACATTTTATTATTATATCTATTCATTGATAGCTTCTAATGTTACTATTAGAAAAGAAGTAAAGGTAAGACTAAAGGTTGTAACGAATTGCAACGAATGAATGTTGCAATGAATTACAAGTTATCTATACATGTTAAGTAACTAAAGATATTCATGAAAAGGTGTTTGCCTTTGTGTCAAAATGTTAGCATGTCGTTTGCAACAAGTCTCTCATGCTCTGTAAAAATTTCAAAAATACATGATTAATTTGTTTTTAATATGCCTTATAATAAGCTAGAAATAGAAGCTTATTATTAAATCATGTTCATTTTATAAACAAGGCTAAATTATTTGAATTGAGATGATTTGTAAAGAGTTGTTGATTTAGAATGAACTGGATGAGTAATGTAATTAGGTGGATAATGAGTTCTTTTAATTGCTTTGATGGATCTATTAAACTTCCTTTGTACCTAGACTTTATCAGGTTGATAGTGCTTGAGATTGCTTTGTTTAGGATAAGCAAAATTCTAAGTTTGGGCATATTTAATATGATTAAAAAATGCATATATTTTCCTTAATATTTTGCTATATTTTCTATCCAAATTTCCTTTGTTTAATTGATTTGACGTTCTTTAAACAATTATGAAAAAATTCACTTAAGGAATGACATAGCCAAAAACGCAGGAGATTTCAATAAAAATGAACAAAATACAAATTTTAGTTAAATATGGTCTAGTACATAGCTATATGTTAGTTCGTGTTATTACCCAAGACTAGATGTGATACATATACTGAAGAATGATTGTGTGGTGGAGAGAAGAGAAATAGAATGTTACACGGAATGAGACATAAGTATATCTCAAACTGTGTCCATGATTAGAAATTTGATAGAAAGATATATAACCAAGGAGACTATCTTATATAAGCACATGTCCTCTAAAATTTTGAGATAAAGATAAATGACCTAAGATACTTGAATGTCTAAGCTTGTGTCATTACAAATAATTTTGCTAGAACATACATGAAATGGAACACAATTATGTCCCAAATAATGCTCGCGTCATGAAAAAAAATATAAAAGGTAATGAAAATTAAGGTTTGAGACTTCTCCTTACTTTCATTTTAGTTTTAATTTTTCATTAAGTTTTAGTAGTTGGCTACCTAAAGAAAGTCCAAAAACACACCTAAAGAGAATTTTCAATATGGAGAGAGATCAAAATTCATTATAGAGAGGCAATCATACATAAAAGATAGAGATTTTTATCTAGGGATACCTTCGAATGATTTTTCCTCTTTACAAATAATTTTTTTATTTGCAAAGATGATTGATGACTAAATAATTTTTATATCTAGATTATATAAAATCTTAATATATTTTACATATTTTGATTCAAGTTTTCATAAAGGCTTCTATTTTTGAGATTTATATTTAAGAAAAATGTTAAGAAGCCGATAAAGGAATTTCTTAATACATCAAAGTAATAAAAGGAGAAAACCATTATTGTATACAAGAATCTACCTAATAATGACAAGGGGAACTCTCCTACTAATGATGAGGTTCCTAAGCATAAGTCTCATACTCTTCCTAACTATAAACTAATACCTCATTTTCCTTAGGGTTTAGCAGAATCTCAAAACTATGAGAATTATCAATATTCATACGTGAATTAGAGGTAAATATACTCCCATTTTATACTATTAAACAAGCACCTCATTATGTTAAGCTTTTTTAAAGAATTAAGTAAAAATAAGAGCAAATAACAACACAAAGGATGACCAAAAGTGATGTTTGGGAAGAATGTCTCAGTAATAGCTCGAAAATCATCATAAAAAGTGTAAAGATCTGGGTATATTTTCCATCCCTTGTATAGTAGGTAACACTAGGATTTTAAAGACCATGTTTGATTTAGGAGCATTTACTAATATCATACCATATTCTATTTATGCTTCTCTGAAAATTGGAGCTTTTAATAAAATTAAGGTTATTAATCAACTAGCTGATAGATTTAATAACTATCTTATGGTTATATTTAAAGATGCTCTTATGGAATGATGATACTTTGAATAAAATTAAGGCTGTGATTTAACTAGCTAACAGAGATAATCCTCTTATGATTCAACTAGCTAATATATTTAATTTCTATATCTTAAATATAGATAATGATGATCAAACAACCATTATTATTTGAAAGAAAGTTCTTCAAAACATCTTATACTAAGATATATTTTTATAGTGGCACCCGTACTATGGAATTTGATGGTAAAATTATTAAATTTAATATTTATGATTCTACCAAATGTCCTAATGATGGCAATCATATTTATTTAATTGACATGATTGATCTTTTAGTATAGGAAATCTTTGAATTTATGGGGGAAGATGAATTACAAGTTCCATTTGTGAGCTTCTTGAGGAACACAATAAGGAATTAAGTACTAATTTGTATAGAAATTTTCCAACGCTAAATGATATTTTGAAATTACATCTATCAAATAATATCTTGTATATTTACTTAACAGTTTCAAATGAGATGCCTTTTCCTACTCATTTTAAATATGTTTTCTTTATGGATGGGTGAATGTTAATAATGATCATCTCTAGAGCATTGTAAGAGGAAAAGCTTATGCAGATTCTTAAGAAGGACAAAAATGGCCTATGATTAGACAACTGCATATATTAATGGAATTGGTTCATCTATACATTCATCATGTGCTTCTTGAATAGGAAGGTATACCTAAATTTCAAACATAAAGAAGAATAGACCTAACAAAAAATGTAGTGAAGAAGCAAAATTTTAATCTTTTCTTAAAATTGGAATGATTTATCCTATTTTAGATAGTAATTAGGTTAGCCTAGATTAAGTTGTCCCCAAGAAGACTAGAATAAATGTTGTAAGAAACCATATTAATGAGTTAGTACCTATTCATATCTAAAGTAGGTGGCAGGTGTGTATATATTATAAGAAATTAAACGTTGTGGTTTACAAAGTTAACTTCCTTTTAACTTTTATTGACCAAATACTTGAAAGATTTTTTAATTTTTCTTATTATTGTTTTTTATAGTTATTTAGGGTATTTTTGAATTACTATTTGATATGGCTTAACTCTAATTTATATATCTCAAAGCCAAGTGCACTAATTGAACTATAATATAGTGTTAGTGACTATTAAATGTCGATCCAACAGGGACTATAAGTACTAATAATAACCTCTTTTCTATTATCTAACCCAAAAAAAAGATGATAGTATAATTAAAAATAAGCCATAGTTTAACTTAATAATAAACAAGAATGCAAATGGAACTAAGATTAACCAATATCAAATAACTAGAACCTAGATAAAGAATCCCTCTAAGATTTATTAAGTATTAACTCTTTATAATGAAATTCAACTGAAGATCATTGGACCATAGAAATTCCTATCTTATTTTAATATCTTTCTTAAGAATATTAACAACTAATGCTCAGTTGATTAATTGAAATCTCTTTTTAGTTAAAACCACTAGGATTGCATTAATTAGTTTGTTAATTTCACTATTAGTTTTGACCTTCGTCTAAAAGATTTATATTGACCTATCTCTAGGTTTGCATGCAATTCCTTTCAGTCATGGTAGATCGATTCGTATAATAGGATTTCTCAATCTTAATTATGTGAAATCATACATTGAAATAATATCCCGTAAATATTAATTCAAGAGTTAAAACACATAAATAAATCATAAAGAATCAACAATCAAATTGCAATATATAAAAAATTAAATCACAATATCTATCTTAACTTATGGTTCATCCTACCTCGGAAATAAACAAATTTATTTTATAAACATAAAAACATAAAAGAAAGTTCAAAAGAAGAATTAAATAGAAGTTAATTCATTCTATATCCCATTTTCTCTAGTATAATCCCATAAAACTATGATGGAATAGTGCTCTATGTCAGATCTGTAATGTAATGTTTGTGTTTTTATCATCCTAGTGTTCATAAGTAGGTTTAGAACTCCAATTCTAATTTCTAACTTCAACTCCTCTTTTGATTAACCTTCATAAGTTCCTTTTATATTGCATAATTATTCTGGAGTAGGCTAACCTTGTCCGTAAAAAACTATTGAAAATAGTGTGCAAACATAATCCAATAAGCTTACACAGGAAGTGGACATAGTCGTCTACATGAATTAAAAAGTTGTTTCCTCCTTCACATAAGCAAAATAAGATCTTTAAAGGTATAAATACTCAAAGGAACTTACACATTCCTTCACTCAGCTATGTATACGACTTAGGCAGTGTTCGCTATCATTACAGGCATGTCCCTTTAAGATAGCTCCAATTCTTTTGTTTTTTATCCCGATTTTACCGTAATTCTTCTTCTTTTGATCTATGAAAACAATTGACACATAAGAACACATTAGAAACAAATAAGTACCAAAAAACTAAAAATTCTCAAATAATCAAGAAAAATACACTAAACATGGGGATAAATACTTAGTCTATTAAATATTTATCAAAATTCCTCACACTTAATCTTTTGCTGTTCTCAAGCAAATTATAATCTAGATCATTGAAATTAAAAGCATCCGTCCCTTATTAACCTTAAGCTGTCCATCAAAACCCTAAATTATCATATGATATGAACCAAATTAGCCTACAGTTAGCTTTTAGTTATCTTAGAACAAGCTTTTATAAGATAATATCAATAACAATAACATTGATAATCTTTTTGAAATCAAAAGCATAAATTCCATATCCTCATAAAGGATTCGTTCAATGCACTTAAATTTTTTAGTATAGAAAATAAAACAAAATATCATATCAATATATAAGAGGATTCTTAACCATAAGCTTGCAATAAAATCACATCTCCACCAATAATAAGTAAACTAGAATAAAAAATCGAAAGGTCTTTTAAATAAGATGTAATAGGGCTTAGATAAAGGTATAGTAGGGATAATTACAAGGATAATGATGTTGAAAGAAATACATATAGATGAGATTACATGAAACTTAGTTCTTCATAGCATATGTCCTTTAAGAAAAAATTTCAATGGAACAAAAATATTTCTTCTTACTTTCTAAGCTTTCTATTGTTTTCTCTATTTTTAATTGATATAATCCTAATAAATAAAACTTTGAGCAACTTTGGAGATAATATAAAATTATAGCAATAATAAAGAACTCGAGAAGAAACAAATTTAACAATCACCATGTATCAGTAATTATAAGCACATTGGACCTTCTCTTTTAAATTCTTCAATATAATCCAAGTTTTAAGCGATCATGTAAATTCAAATCCTTTATGGTTCAAAGATATTTAAAATCTTTCAAGAAAAAAAATGATAATGGACTATCAATGTTGTTACGAGCAATTTAGGGAAAGACTAAGTCTTAAATGTGGTTACTCCCAAGGCATAAAATAGGCTAGGTAATAGTCAAATAAAATAGGCTAAAAAAACGTTAAGTCTAAATGCCTTTATCATTTTAATACCTCTAGTTTAACAATATGATCTTAATATGAATAATAAAAGCAAGTTCTAGAATCATCTAACTATACATGTTACACACAAAAAAAGAATAATAAAGCATAATATAGTGTGCTCTTGGGCATAGAAGATCACATTTAGGCTTCATGTGTGTAAATAATATACATTCATTTATGTTTAACTGTCTCAATGGCTACTAAAAATAATTTCTTATATAAGCCAGTCTATTCTATCTTTCATCCTTTTGTATACAAATTCAATTCAATAATCAAAAGTGTTTCGGATAAATTTTAGCTAATTAAGGATTTTAGTTAATAAGAATATTTAGTTAATAAGAATAAACAATAATGAATTTAATATACTTAAGAAATTTGAAACTTTTACTTGAAATTACTCGTAGCCCCTTCCCTACACTTAAAATTGTATATTGTCACTAATGTATACAATAAAAGAATTGAAAAACATAATATTTAACAAAACACAAAGTGGGAAAGGAAAAATGATTTGGTACTTCCATAAATATATATCATATAATTTCTTAACTCAGTGTAGTTTTCATCCAATACTAAGTACAATCATCATTACAAAAGAGAAATGAAAAGGGGTAAAAAGGAAAAAATAAAACAAATAAAATCATAATAACATTTTAATAATAAGTTGAGAAGGGTGCCCTTGCTAACTGTTGAGACAAAACAAAAAAGCAATAAAGAAAAATAAGAAAAATACACAATATAATAAAAATGAAAAACAAAATAAATAAAATAAACCCTAATTGAGCATCTCAAATTGGCTCTCTATTTGTCAGTTGTTTAGTGTATGAGGAATGCCCATGGCCTCTGTGTCCTTAGGTGTTACTATTAAAATAGACGACAATTTGCCAACTTTATTTGGTGGAGGTGGTTCCTTAAGTCCAAGGTGTCCTTCCATCCTACATAGCATCTCCTGCATCCATCTATTATGTGCCTCCAGCTATGTCACACACACCTTCAGCTCCCATTGGTTGTCCTACGTAGCAAACTACATTCCTAGGATCATTCCCATATACTTCTTCAATCGGGCAATCTTCAGCTGATCCTAATATGGAGGTGGTTTTGGACTCCTAGGCATGTGATAGGTGTAGTTTATATTATGTTTTGATAGGTATTTTAATGTGTTTCTAGGTGTTTACTAAATGATTATTGCATGTTTAGGCTTAGAATTATGTTAATGTGATTGTTTCTTTATATTTTAAGTGTTGTGTGGTTTAAAGCATGATTTTGGATCCTAATCTTGTGTTCTAATGTGTTTGTTAGTGAAGGAAACCAGATAATTGAAGAATGAAGGAAGCTGGAACATGCATGGGTTATAAGGTAGGGTCACAATCATGACACTTAAGTCACGATCATGATAGAAGGTTCTTCCCTAGTGTCATGATCGTGACAAAGGATTTTTCTCCAAGGTCATAATCGTGATAGACACTCGTTAGACCTGAGATTTTCCATCTTTTTTAGTGTTGGGGATGTTTTCGGAACAAAATGAACTAGGTAAGCCCTAAACTTAACCTTAAGTCACGTATTTACTATAAAAGAACATAAAGGGACTAAAAAGAGTAGTCTCCATCTTACCAAATTGGGATTAATTAAGGAAGATCAAGAAGGGAGCATTGAAGAGTTTCAGTTGTTCCAGCATTCCCATATTAGTCTAACTCAAGTTCTTTCTTCTTTCATTTGTTTATTATCTTTAAGCTTAATGTATAAACTAGTTTTGAAGATGTTATACAGGTTTATGATTTTTAATTTTCATATTAGGATTTGTTCTTGAACTATTTTGTGACTTGATCATTATTGATTTTAATACAATGTTATGGTGTTGTGGTATTTGGGTTTGATAACACTTTGACAATAAATTGAGAGAGTGAGTCGAAAGTAATCCAATTAGGTTAGGTAATAAGAGTTATTAACCTAATAAGTCATATAAATATCAAATTGATAATCATATGAAGAGAGATCTTATGTGAAAACTGAATTATTTGATAGATCACTTAAGAACTAGTTGAAAAAGTTAGGATGTTTTTGTGAATCTAAAGATAAAATTCTAGAATTTCGTAATCAATAGGGTTAATCAATTTTGGTTAAATGCTTAGGTCTTGCAAAAGAATAATCAAACCCTTTGAAAATTTAGAATCGACACCTAATTGAATCAATAGTGGTTAAGGGAGCAAAATAATGATATAATGAATCCTATGCTTTTATCCTTGATCATCCTTGTGTTATTGTGGCAACTCAATTGTTAGTTGGTCAAGTGCTTAATTTTATTTAATTTTTTAATTCTTATTATTCATTTTTATTCAAATCATATTTTTATATATTAGACAAAGTTAGATTCACTTAGTTTTAGCTATTGTCTCATGGGATCGACACCTTTAATATTACAAGTTTACGATCTATTTACTTACAGATATTGAGGGTTTTATTATAGGTAAAACTTTCTCAATAACATTCTTATGCTCTTTGATGTGTTATCCTACTGTTCAGGCTCTTTTCTTCGCAGTGGTGTTTGAGGTTAGTTTGGTTTCGACTACTGCTCTTACAGCTGCTTGCTCATCTAAAAAACTAACTAATCAATAGATATCACCTATTGGTCACCATCTTTGGCATACCATATACATATTACTTCATAATATCCAAGTTGAGGGTGACTATAATATTGAGCAACCTTATTAGCAGTAATCACCTAAAGACTCCCATCCTCCTCTATAATCATGTCATGTAGGGCCTGATAAATATTATCCCTACCTTCTTTTCCTTACTTTAATTCTAGAAATATTAGTAAGGTATAGCCTAGGTGTATTGGTCTCCTCTCATTTGTACTCTATAATTACACTACGTCTATATTCTTGAAGACACCAAAGTTGTCACCCTGCTCACTCATTGTATGACTAAGTATCTTGTGAATGTACCTAAGTGTAGGATGTCATACGGTAGCCGCTTTGGATTTGTTAGGATCGTAATCTGCCGCCATGTTCATGGTGGATTAGAAGTGTTGGGCATCTTTCTTGTTTAAAAATTTATAGGAAGGCCCATATACTCCTGCATCTCCACAAAGTCCTAATCGTTGAGCCTTATCATTATAGAGAAGTCCTTGTAGCTCATCCATGCCATATCCTTAAACATCAAATTTTGAATTCATAGATCATGCTTGGTCAACTCCAATTATAGCAGCCCTTTTCTACGAAGAAAATGGAGCACACATCGAGTGTGAGTTTTTAATATGTAGGCTCCACTATCTCGAAGGATTGGAACTGTGCTCCAATGTTGATAAAATCCCAAACCTACTAGGGTAAACATACTCTCTCTATTAACTTCCAATCTATAAATCTACTAGTCCCAAATTACTTGTCTTTAAGCTTTTGAAATTGCGTTTATAGGTCTTGAAATTAAATTACAACATCTCGTCTCACATTAGTAGATGTTCAGTAGTTTCTCAAATTAATGGTGAGTGAGCTCCACTTAGGTCTTTAGAGGACCCTTCATCCTTTTCTTTTTTCCTTTGTTTCTTCGTTTCCCTCTGTTATTGCATTGCTTTCATTTTTCTTGTCATTGTACCAAAAACAAGATAAAATGTGAGAAAATAACCAATATTAATATGAAGGAGTAATTTTCCCCATGCTTAATTTATACACTCACTTTATGTTACGCAATTACTAAAATGCACACAAATAAAAAATAAACTAAACTAAAAATAATAAATTTCACAAAATAATTACAAAATCAAAAACACTATTAAACTTGCAATAAACTAATAAAATTAGACTAATTACACAATTCTTATATGCAATTCCTAAAAATTAAAATGAAATTATATAATTAAATAATTAAACCTATTCTACATAAACAATTAAACCCTAAATTATGAAAAATATGGAATGGTTATAAATTTAAACAAACAAACATTAACTAATTGAAAGAGATACATCAATTCATGTAAAATCTAACGAAACCCATCAAAATTCCACAATATAGTGAGTAACATCAATAATCTCAGACTCGAATTTCATCTAATCATAATGCCATTGAGAAAATAAATCTAATAATTAATGAGGAAGGCATGAAATTCAACTTATAATTGCTAAATAAAAAGAAAGTTAAGAGAATATAACTTAGATTGAAGCAAACGTGGATAGGGAAAAAAAAACCTTAAACTAAGAAAAAACCCAAAATCCAAGAAGAATCTGATGAAAGATGCAAGAAAATCAAATAGGAGTGCCACAAATGGCTCAAAAAAGGATGGCTTAGGTTGAGGGGAAAGGGGTGCATAAGGAAGAGAAGTGAGTAGAAGAAGAAAGAGTGAAAAATGAAGATGTGCTGGGTTCTTTAACCTTTAGTAGATTTACATAGTTAGAGTACATGGTCATGCATTTGACCGTGCAAGTCACAGTGAATATGTGCACAAGGATATGGGCATGTCAAATGACAATGTCTAGAAAACTGTAGGACACAAGTGTGTCCCATGCCCATGTAACTCGTTGTGACTATGTGAGAAAATTTTTGAACTTTCAGATAGGGACCTGACTGTGTCCAATGACTGCATAAGTCATTGTAACCATGTTAAACATAAAATAAAGAAATTTTAGTGGACACTAGCAATGATCCAGGCATGTCCATAACTATGTACATCCACCGCCATATAAATCTATAAAATTCTGAAAATTTAAAAATTTTCCCAAAACCTCAAGCGAATTAAATAAAAACATACCAATAATACAAAAATAAGGAAAAAATAATTAATTATGCTTATAACTCTAACATAAAACAAACAAAAAATAAATAAGATCCTAAAACTAGAGTAAAAAAGAAATAAAAATAAATGAATTAAGTTAACTAAAACTATACTAATTCTTGGGTTGCCTCCTATAAAGTGGTTATTTAACGTTCTTAGCTAGATGTATCTATGCATTATTAAGGCAACTTATAAAGATTAGGTTGTTTCCTTCTCACTATAAGCTCCTTAGCCACTAATTATTTTAGCTTCCTTTTCCTTATGAAGCTATCTCCATCTTTCTTTTTACCTCGAACTAGACGTAGCTTTGGCAGACCTTCAAAAATAAAATCCTACATAACATCTAAAATTGCATTATCAATTGAATAAAGAGAATAGAAAGCATTAATATGTTCAAGGGGATTAGTTACAATATTAGATATTTTAAATGTAACCTCTTCTTCTTTGAACCTAAGCACTAGTTTTCCCTCACCAACATCAATAATGGATCTAGCAGTGGCCAAGAAAGGTCAACCTAAAACTAGAGGTACCTTTATATCCTTCTTCATGTTTATAATTACAAATTCAACAGGGAAAATAAATTTATCGACTTCAATAAGTAGGCCCTCAATAATATCCCTATGATATTTAATATATCTATCTGCTAACTTAGTCACCATTTTAGTGGGTTTTGGTTCACCTAAGATGGTAAACCATGATGTGGGAACTTCTTTAGCATCTCCTTAAATATCTCTTATATATCATATAAAGTTTCTGAATTTATTTGAGAAGAGATTTCTTTTCTCATTTTAGTAGTTTTAGCCAATGGAAGGTACTTAAAAAGAAACTTATCCACCATCTAGTTTCATATAGTGATGGATCCCCATTGTCGAGAATTTAACCATTGATTAATCTTATTCATCAAAGAAAATGGAAATAATCTTTGTCATATCGTATTATCAACGGCATCATTGACCTTAAAAATGCCACAAGTTTCCAAAAATTTCCTATATGCATATTAAGATCTATATACTAAAGTTCTTTAAACTAGACATACCATTACACCATCTAAATAACGTTCAGTTTAATCTTGAAATTATTGGAGCTGACAGTAGGTTTTATAATGTTGGACTCCTTCTTAGTCAAGTTTAGCATAATGTAATCAAACATTTTCCTTAGTTGGTCTACCATGTTTTCAAATCCTTTAGCATCAATCTGAAATTCTAAGTCCTTTATTTGTTGATCAAGATCTTTCTCTCTAATTAACGTCCTTCAAATATTTCTATGAGTTGTCCTTTTTAATTACTAAAGCTCCATCAACTAAGTAAGACGGATTTCCTCAGGTCATAAAATAACCTAAAGACCTATAAAAGTCCCAAAACTCAAGAGACAATAAAATAATTTAACAAATTAAAAATAAAAAACAAAATTAAATAAAACAAGAAATAATGGCTAAATTAACATAAATTGGGGGTTCTTAATATCCTAGTCCCCAATAACAACACTAAAAACTTGATATAGCATATCTCTAACCTATAGATCTCTACGATTTGTGCATCTATCACACTATAATATAGTGTCAGTGAATATCGAGTGTTAATCTTAAATAGACTACACGTACTAGTAATAACCTCTTTATATTATCAAACTAAACAATAGGAAAATAGTTTGATTAAAAATAAGTTAAAGTTCAACTCAACAATAAACAAGAACTCAGAAGACATTAACAATAATCAATATCAAATAACTAGTACCTAGGTAAAGAATCCCCATAAGATTTCTTAAGTATCAACTTTTCATCATAAAATTTAATTGAAGATCATTATATTGTAAAAATTCGTATCCTATGTTAATATCTTTCTTAAGACTATTAATAACTAATCCCTAGTTAATTAACTGAAACTCTTTCTAGTTAAAATCGTGAAGTTTGCATTAATCAATTTGTAAACTTTACTATTTGGTTTGACGATAATATAAAGGATTTATGTAGACGTATCTAAAGGTTTGGATGCAATTCTTTTCAATTATGATAGATCTATTTATACAAAAGAATCAATCTTAATTATATGAAATCATACACTGAAATAATATCATGGATATATTACTTTAAGAATTAAAACTTATCATTGAATTGCAACAATTAAATAATCAAATTGAATTAAATAAAGAATTAAATCACAAGATCCATCCCAACTTATGGTTCATCCTACTTAGGCACTAAATAAATTTAGTTCATAAACATAGAAAACATGATTAGAAGGTTCGTAGAAGAAATGAAAAGAAGGTAATCCGTTTTATATCTGAAAAGAAGGTAATCCGTTTTATATCAACTTTTCTCTAATATAATCCCCTGAAGGAAATTGACACCTAACAACACATAAAAAACAAAAAAGGTTCCAAAAACAATAATAATTCTCAAATAATCAAGAAAATTACAATAAACATAGGGCTAAAAACATATTATATTAAGCATTTATTATTATTTCTTTAGAGAATTAAGAAAATATGATCTTTACAAGTGCATTAGTGAATTTTGCATATCATTGAATGTCATTTAATCTTTGCAATTTTCCAACTACTTTTTAAAGTTGTATGGTTAACATATTTATAGATTATGTTAAAGCATATAATATAGATCTTTATGAATGACACCATAATTTATGGAGAATCATCTGGTAATTGTTTGCGTAACCTCCCACTTATTACATAAAGTTCAATAGAGACAAACCCTGTGTTGAACTCTAAAAAATATCTTATGGTTAAATAAGGTTTAGTCTTCGTTCATGTTATTTTATATCGGGGAATTATGGTGGATGAATGTAAAGTTCATATTATCCAATCCTTGCCTTACCCTACTATATATAAGATTTTTGTTATTTTCTTAGATATGCAGGTTTTCATCTAAGATTCATTAAATAATTTTCCAAAATAATATTGCCACTGTACAATTTACTTCAAACATATATGGTGTTCTAGTTCGATGATGTGTAAATACGAAAATTTGATAAGCTAAAAGAATTTTTAAACTATAACCTACTTATCTAACCTCCTTATTATAACATTCATTTTCAAATATTGTGTAACAAAAATGACACATGACTTTACAGTAGTTAAACTATACCCTAGTTATAATGTACCCACTATTCTAGGTCAAAGAATTGAAAATATCTTATTCCATTAATTAAGTTTACATGAATTTAAATTATAACCAAAAAATATTCCAATATTGAAAAATTTAGATGTTTTTTTAGAAAAGTTTCATTCTTATATACTTGATACTAGAGTCACAGTGTTTTTTGATCATGTAGATCTTCATTATTTACTAACAAAGAATGAGGCAAAATTGAGATTAGTAAGATGGATACTTCTATTAAGAGAATTTTATTTAGAGATTAACGATAAAATTAGAATAAAATTACATTGTTAATCATTTAATTTGTTTAGCCCATATAAAAGATGAACTTCATCTTCAAGAAAAGTTTCCTAACAATCAATTATTCTCCATTAAGTGAGACATTACCATTCTGTGCAAGTATTGTTAATTTTTTAGTTACTAACATATAACCATCTAGTTACCATTTTATGCAAATACTATTAATTTTTTAGTTACTAATATGTAACTATATGATTAAGGCTTAATAAGATAATCAAGAAATTTTATAAAATGATAAAATATATCCTTTTTGCATCCTTCTTCTTAGGGTACTTCTTTGTATTAGAAGGAGAACTTACAACTTAATACTCTTTTTAAATTGAAAACTTAATCAACTGCAATTCTATGTTCCTTTTATAGATTATTTAAACCAGTAGCAATAGTATCTCCAAAAATGCCACACAAGTTTGAAAATTCATTGCTTCCTTTTTCTTAAATATGTAAGTTATTTTATACACCTATCTGAAAGATGCATAAGAGAAAAAATTATAATTGGATATATCAATAAAAAATAATATTGAACCTTAAGTAGATTTTTCCTTCATTCATCTATATCATTAACTTCATTAGTAAAAAATCTATAATTTGTTCATATTCCTTTAAGTAAATTCTTAAAATTCTTCAATGTGGCCCTTAATCTATTATAATTATTCATCAATTGGACATTGTTTTACTCTTTGTTGAATTTCTTTTAAAGACATGTCTTAATATTCCTTTAACCATTAATAAGATTAAATGCATCTCTATAACATTATTCCATATCCCATCCTTTTCATTTATTTCTACTTAATCATTTAAATTGTACATATTTTCTAAAGCATCCATCATTAAAAGTAACTAAATGTGAGTGAGATTGGAAAAAAAAAGGTGTCTCATGCAATAGCTTGAGAAACATAAATAAAAGAAAAAATGAATATGAGCAAATAATTTGTTTTCTGAATGCTATAGAAAATTCTAATATGTACAAACATCAACTTTTATAAAGAAGCAAATAATTTGATTTTTCAAGGCTAAAGACAATTATAATATGTACAAATATTAAGTCTTAGAGAGAAGTGTATAGTTATTCTCTCTTAAGATTAATCCAAAGCTTACCCACATTTTCCTTCTTACTAGTTCATGGAATGATAAGTACAAGCTAAGGAAGCCTAGAATTTTGGATTAGAATACGAAAATATGTTTCAAAAAATTGGGTTTTCTCATATATGCATTGATGCAGATAAAAGTAACCTCCCATACTTGGAAAAATAATGAAGTGAGATTGGAACTCTATTATAAGACTCTATTAAGGTTACCTATATGTAGAAGCCAAAGATAAAGGAGCAACAACAAGCTCAAATCCCCAAGAATAAGAATGATTTGAACCATCACAAGATTAATGGCCAGGTAATCACTTTTTAGATTAATAATACATGAAAAGGAAAAGATATTAACCCTAGAACATGTTATCAGAAATAGTGTTGGTGAGAATGAGGATACCTCTTAGAGCAAGGAGACAATCATAACCTCTTCTAGTTATGTAACTCCTAAAATACAAGAAAAAATCAATCCTTAATTAGGGCAAGAAGTGGCGTAGACAATAGCCTCAACCTCCCTAACTGTAAGGAACTTAGAGAATGAAAAACCTCCCTTACTCACAGTTAGGTATTAGTTTGTCTAAACATGGTGGGAAGTCTAAGAGAAAAAATAAGGTAAAACCAATTCTTAATGGATTTACTAATATGGAATATGATAGGCTTTGACAGCCTTAATAAAGAATTGGCGATTGAGGATTTGTTGAACCTTAAAAAGCCTGATTTTTTGGTTTTATGGAAAAAATATCTTTAAAAATGTCTTTGGCTTTTGAAAAAAGAATAGACTCTGCTGACTAACTATGATGTACATATTAATGTCAAGATTATTGTGTCTTTTAATACATTTTTGTTCTTTATAAGTAGATGATTTTTCAATGATCAACTTTTTCACTGTGAACTCATTAGAAACTAAACATAACTTCTAACTAGTAGTTTTAAAGAAAACAAATATGGAACAAACTGGCATTGATAAATACAAGAATCACTTATCTATAGACCCTCATAGGAGACTTCAATTATGTTCTTTATTCTAGTAAAGTATTACTCCAGTAAAGTATTAAGGAGTAAGTGAGGATCTCATCTAAAATGTAGTAAGCTATAGGAATTGAATAAGTTCTTAAGGATCATTAATTTCAAATTCATTGGAAATATGTAAAATTAAAGTAATAAACAATCAAGGGACTGATTTTATAAAAGAAGTTAGATCGATGCTTTGTTAATTTAGCTTGGTTACATCATTTTTCCTTCAGCTCAACCAACTTTGGTCATTAACTTATCTTTGATCGCTTCCCTATTCATATCCTGGATGAGGTAAATTCCATTAGGAGAAAAGGCCATTTCAGATTTATAACTCATTTATAAACCATCCAAACTTTAGGGAAGTAGTCTAGAGAGGCATCAGCTCTAACATAAAAGGCACATGACTTCAGATGCCCACTAAACTAAAGAAAATAAAAGCTCTTTATATTATTTCCTAAAAATAATAAAGACCACTATAAATAGAGAAAGTAATGGCAATAGAAAAATAATGAACACTCTAATACGGACCACTGCAACTATTTAGTTTATGATTTAGGTTGTTCTGTAGTTAGGATTAATTGGATCATCTTTTCTTTTTCCTAGTTAACCATACTAAAGAGAGATAGGAACATAGTTTCAATGGTTAATATTTGTAGTATAGTTTAATTTGAGTTGTTTCCTATTTATATTTTTATAATTATTTTCTTTATAATCAAAACCCCCCAACCAACAGCAAGCTCAGATCCCCAAGAACAAGAATGATTTGAACCATTACAAGATTAATGGCCAGGTAATCACTTTCTAGATTAATAATGCATGAAAAGGAAAAGATATTAACCCTAGAACATGTTATCAGAAATAGTGTTGGTGAGAATGAGGATACCTCTTAGAGCAAGGAGACAATCATAACCTCTTCTAGTTATGTAACTCCTAAAATACAAGAAAAAATCAATCCTTAATTAGGGCAAGAAGTGGCGTAGACAATAGCCTCAACCTCCCTAACTGTAAGGAACTTAGAGAATGAAAAACCTCCCTTACTCACAGTTAGGTATTAGTTTGTCTAAACATGATGGGAAGTCTAAGAGAAAAAATAAGGTAAAACCAACTCTTAATGGATTTACTAATATGGAATATGATAGGCTTTGATAGCCTTAATAAAGAATTGGCGATTGAGGATTTGTTGAACCTTAAAAAGCCTGATTTTTTGGTTTTATGGAAAAAATGTCTTTAAAAATGTCTTTGGCTTTTGAAAAAAGAATAGACTATGCTGACTAACCATGATGTACATATTAATAGCAAGATTATTGTGTCTTTTAATACATTTTTGTTCTTTATAAGTAGATGATTCCTACAATTGCTTGATCTAAGTAGAATAACATGGAGATAAATAGATTTGTTCCATAAAAGCTTTAATTATGCCAAAGTGTAAGTGGAATAATTCCTTAAAGAAATTTTGATGTTAAATAAGAGGCCTTTATGGTTGTTTCCTAATAAGAAGATGAGCTAAAAATGTGAAAGAGATTTTATTCAATCTTAATAAAAACTAAAAATTCAAATCTAATTTCCAAAAAGAAGACTATAAAAAAGACCAAAGTGAACAAACTTAAATAGTTAACTAAAACCAAAATCTAAAATCACTCAAATATCTATGTAACAAGTCTCTAAATCACCGGTATCCCAATTTCTAAATTAAAGATAAAATTTAGAAGAAGAGCTATGTGTTTATTTTTATTCCCTCTTTTTTCTGTCTTAAATCCACTAACACCCAACTTTAGGTATTTTATCTTTATTTTAAACTTTAAGACTTATTTTAGGTATTTTAATCTTAAAATAAAATCCTAACACCCATCCTTAGGTATTTCAATCTTAATTTTGAAACCTTACGACCAATCTCTAAGTTTTTTCTTCTATTTCAAGCCTTAAGATCCATTCTGAGCATTTTATCTTACATTTCAAGTCCTGAAACTGAGCTCTAGGCATTTCATTTTACTTTACAAGTTTTAAGAATTAATTCTAGGCATTTTATCTTAATTTTCAATCCCTAAAACTTATTTTTAAGTATTTTACATTTTTTTAAAGCTCTAATTTCCAGCTCTAGATATTTTATCTTAATTTCAAGTCCCAAGCCCTAGCTTCAGGATTTTGTCATACTTTAAAAGCCTTAAGACTCAAGTCTAGGTATTTTATCTTAATTTTTAGGCCTTAAGGCTCATTCTAGGCATTTTATCTTTATTTCAAGTCATAAGATCTAACTTTATGCATTTTATCTTAATTATAAATCCTGAAACCCAACCCTAAGCATTTTATCTTTATTTCAACCTCTAAGGCCCATACAGTTATTTCATTTCAATTTCGAAATCTTAAGATCTATGATATGAATTTTTTTATTTTTTGGGTCTTAATAAAATCATGGACTCTCAAACACATGAAATCATCTTAATTTGAATTGCTCAAAATTGCAAAATCGTTCTGACCTAGATAAACACTTACTATGTATGTAGTCTATACAATTTTCAAAATCAATAAAATCCAAAGTACTAAATACTCCATTATTCACCAATATTTTAATCCTTTCTGTGGAGATATGTCCTAATCTTTGGTGCGACGTTATAGAGGAATTTTCATTCATAACACATCATTTTGTTCCAACATGAGCATGTGTTGCATTGTAATAGGTATTCCCTTGTAAATTAAAACAGAAAAGACCATTAAATAATATGCCATTCCCATCAAATTTAGATTTATATTTTAACTTTAAAGATTCATCTGAAAAAATGAAAGGAATATCCAAAAGGTATAAGTCTTGAAACTAAATTCGATTTAATATAAAAATTGGGAATATAAAATGTCTTTTCTAATTTAAAAAAAACAATACATAAATTAAATTGCAATCGCAAACAACCTCCACACGTGAACACATCTTGTTTCCAAATAAGATATACTGCTTACTTGTTGTTGGCTTCTTTGTGTTTTGCAAATCCTATAACTCATTTGTAATATGAATTGTACAACCAGTATCAATCCACTAAGTCTTATGACAAACCTCATCCATATTAGATTCAAAACAAACTAGTGAGATTATATTACCTTTCTTTTCAAGTTATTCCTTATGTTTGACACAATCCTTCTTCATGTGTCCTTTCGTCTTGCAAAAGAAGCACTTAGATTCCTTCTTAATGTCCACTTGGGCAAGTATTTGACCTTTTCCCCTTGAATTGACTTGATTTTTCTTCTTTCCTTCAATAACCAGATGTGCACTCTACAAACTCTCTCCCTATTCCATCAACAATCTCCCATCCTCTACGATACACATGGTCATTAATTTATTTATTAGCCATTTATCCTTATGTGTACTATAAGAGATTTTAAAGGGTTCACATGGTGGTGGAAGGGTTTTCAAATGTAATGCACGAGGAAAGAATCAGACATCAATCTTAAGTTTCTTTTAAAAAGATGCAATTTCCCTCATCTTTATGATGTGCTCATTCACACCTCAGACACTAATGAGCCTTATGGATTAAAACTTCATAATTAAGGTGTTGGAAAGTGCTTTTTCTAAAGTTCCAAATTGCTTATCAATTTCAGTAGAGCATAAACATCATCATGTTGTTCTATATAACCACAAATGCTAGTAGAAATTTTGGTTTTTACGAACATAAAACTTGGGCAATTAGATTGCTCCCAATGTTCATAAGGAGCAATTTCAGTTGTAGTGCTAGCATTAGTTACCTTAGGTAGTTCATCCTTTCAGATAGCATAATCAATGTTCATCCACCCAAAATGAAGAAGAATCCAAATCTTATAGTTTTCACCCCTCAATTCGTTAATTTCACAACTTGCATTAGAGAAACTAATGGTTTAAAGTGCTGCATAATTTAATCAAACATGCTAGTTGTCAATAAATTAACAATAAAAAACTATATATATGTGACATAAATCAAATGACATAAAAATTTCTTGAAGGCTAAATTCTTAATTCAAATAGATTTATGCTAAAGTTTATGATAAAACTATCAAATCATATTCCAATTCTTAATATTTGTGGGAAAATTAAGAAAATAATTTGATATTTCATACTAATTAATCATTCAAATATAATAAAATTCATGTGGGATAAAATTTAGTACACTAAAATAATTAACTACAATTAAATGTCTCAACATTTTATGCGATTAAGTACATAAAGATATAATTTTATATAATTAGGGTTATTGTAGCTAAGCCCTAACAATTAATCACTAAAGTATATCATCCAAAATTTTATTCACATTGTAAAAATATAGACCTAGTAATTATGTGAATAAAAATTGATTACCTGATTCCTATAGAAGTTTTTCTTAAACGTTTTATACAAATATAATTTCAACGTATAACTTATAAGGATATCACCTTTCGTTCAGTTGGGAAAGGCTCATCATACGCTTCATGTTAGTGTAGGTTTGAGCCTCTGCAACTACATCAAAAAAAAATTAATAAATAAACGATATGGTTTGGTAGAAGGGTCTTCTTCAAACTTTAGTCGGGTTATAATGACTCAATTCGTGACCGTCGAATACCAAACAATCAACAAATTCCACATGTTGTTGATAATTCAGTATATCCAGTTATTTAGGAATTACCTCAAAGTATTTAGCAGCCAGTTGAATAATAGATTCCACAAGAGGATGTTGGTGCAACATTAAAGAGATCTACTAGAATAAAAAATCATCCATTACTAGTGATTATGCTATATATCTACAAGAATATAACTACAATATAGGAGCTAAGAATGATTCTGAAACCTTTTGACAAGCTATAAGTTGCAAAGAATCAAATTTATGGTATAATGCCATGAAGTAAGAAATGAATTCCATAAAGAATAATGATGTTTGGGATCTTGTTGAGTTGCTTAAAGGAGCAAAACCCATAGGGTGCAAATGGGTATTTAAAATAAAGAAAGATTAATTAGGCTATATTGACATATATAAGGCCAGACTCATTACTAAAGGATTCATTTAAAAAGAAGGAATTGATAACAAGATGCATTTTCTCCTATGTCTAAAAAAGATTCTCTCCATATAATGTTGGCATTGGTTGCTCATTTTGACATGGAATTGCATTTAAAGGATGTGAAAATGACCTTCTTAAATGGACACCTAGAGGAAAAGGTTTACATGAAACAGCTGGAAGCATTCTCCTCTAGTAATAATGAGCATTTAGTTTACAAGCTTAAAAAATCCACATATGGATTGAAACACCATGATGCTATCTCATCATTTGATTTTGAAGAAAATATCATGGATCAATGTATATACTAGAAAGTTAATGGGAGTAAAATTTATCTTCTTATATTATATATGGATGACATATTACTTGCAACCAATGATAGACGGTTTGTTACATTTTCTCGCTAAAAATTTTGAAATGAAAGATATGGATGATGTGTTTAATGTCATTGGCTTTAAGATCCATCGAGACAGATTCTATAGTATTTTAGGTTTGTCTCAAGAAAAAATATTAATAAAGTTTTGAAGAGATTTCAGATGAAAGATTGTTCACCAAATGTAGCTCCTATTGTGGAATGCAATAGGTTCAATTTGGACCAATTTCTGAAAAATGATTTTGAAAGGGAACAAATGAAAACATTCCATATGCTTATACAGTAAGAAGCCTAATGTATCCTCAAGTTTATACAAGACTTGACATTGCATTTACTGTTGGAATGTTAGAAAAGAGTGACCCAGGATAAAATTACTGGACAGCTGCAAATAAAGTATTAACGTACCTTTATGGGACCAAAGATTACATGTTATTTACTGGCGAATCGACAATCTAGAGGTAATTGGGTGTTCAAATTTAGATTTGGATGGGTATGTTAATTCACAAAAATCAACATCAGGATATATCTTTATGTTTACCTATGAAGCCATAGCTTGGAGGAGTGTCAAACAGTCTTTAACTATTACTTCCACTATGGAGGCTGAGTTTGTTTCTTGTTTTGAGGTTACATCACATGGTGTATGCTAAAGAGCTTCATATATGGGCTTAGACCCGTGGATTCCTTTTCTAGGCCATTAAAAATGTATTATGACAATTCAACTGTAGTTTTTCTAGCTAACAACAAGAATGGTGGTCAGTGTAAATATATCGACATTAAGTATTTATCTATAAAAGAATGCTTAAGGAAAATAAAGTTGTCATTAAACAAGTTAGCACTAAAATGATGATTGTTGATCCTTTAAAAAAAGGCATGCCACCAATGAAGTTCTAGGATTATGTTATGACGAGATTGTGTTCCATTATATAGTTTTCATTGTTTGGACAATGTTGTTTTCATGAAATTCTAATAATATTTTCTCATATTATGGTGCACATTATTGAATTTTGTGAAAATTGATTATTTTGGACTTGGAATTAACATATAGTTTATTTATTAAGTAATTTTACCACATTCAGGTTGATAAAAAATATAATACGTTGCAATACATGGATGATAATACTCAACTACTAGATGATCTATCATCATGATTCATATATTCAATTTAAATCGGGTTAGCATTTGATACGATGATCTATGGGTTGAGGGGAAGCTAATCCGATATAGATGGATCCACTTATGGGATGGAGATGTTGGAAATTCACAAGTGGAGTCATCCACATTAAAAAGAGACACATGGATAAAGTGAGTTATATACAAAAATAAGACTCATAACTCATTTCCTTAAAGTTTTTGGTTAAGATATAATGTCTTACTTGTACATGAGCTCATTTGGATCCAGTCCAATTTCTTCTCAGTCCCCCTCAAAACCCTTCCTTGATTTTAGAGCTAGATTAGTGAAATATGACGAATAAAGAATAGACATACCATGTTAAAATAAAGAACATAACGTATAGAGAAGCTCATCAACGGAATTGAGTGCATTTAAGAAATTACTATAAATGATTATACCAGGAGAAACGATTCGTAGAAGTTTTTTTTCCCTTTAAGAACCCAGTAAAAAGTCGGAAACAAATCTTCAATTACTAAAACCAGGTCTTGGTCAAGTTGCTTGCATTAGTTGTTGTCCGTGCGTCATCCGTTTAATTTTCTTTTAAATAGAATCCTCTTAGACTTGCTCTTATCTACCGCTACACATAATGTAGAAACATTCAACTGAAGTCATCTATAAATAGCATGTTTCGCTGGCGCCACTACTCATCCCTCGGCGGAGCACCAAAAGCTGTATACTAAGAGTTACAGGTAGTTTGGTCTTGTAAACCATGGAAAAGCTTCGCTACCTTCTTCTCACTCTCTTAGCTTTAACTTCTTCCCTAGTTGCCTCTGCCTATGATCCTAGTCCTCTTCAGGACTTCTGTGTAGCCATCAACAACCCACTCGATGGCGGTATGTGATATTACAATTGATATAAATAATTTACTATAACTTTGCGCAGTACTTAAATTTTCTACGTTTTGGCCGCTTGTCTTTTTGCAAATGAAAAAATGGTTTTGGTCATCTATACCTCTGGATTTTTAATAAGTTGTTACTGTCACCATTTGCAGTGTTTGTAAACGGGAAGTTCTGCAAAGATCCCAAGCAAGTAAAGGCAGATGATTTCTTCTTTCCAGGGCTCAACAAACCTGGAAACACTGCTGCAACTCCACTCGGTTTTGCAGTGACTCCAGTGACTGTCGATCAACTTGC
>JAOQMS010000008.1:32952629-32963571 GCA_027563885.1 Erythroxylum longipes | reverse complement strand
CACTTATCTAGCTATCACACTATCTTGACTATTTCATTGATATATTTCAGATTACTCATCAACTTTTACTTCGTACGTTGTCAATCTATCTCTGTCGGTCATACCATTATTTCTTAACCTATTCACATAACACATATTATGAGTCTAAGACGTCTTTCATCAGTAACACTAATTCATAATAATTTTCGTATAAACTAATTCATAATAGCTTAACTTATCCTTTCTCTAAATCTGAACACACCTTACACTCAATTTAAGCACACCTTGGCAAGGTGATACTCACAAAATAAGGTCTATTGATTTATATCTACCTTTATAAATAAGGTCCTTTGAAGATTTCTACAAGTTTTCCTCTCAATTTATAGATCTTTTTCAACTAAATAAGATGGATTTTCTTAGGTGATAAACTAACCCGAAGACTTATAGAAGTGACAAAACCAAAAAGTTAACAAAATATTTTAACAAATTAAAAAAAAGGTAAAAAATGACAAATAATGGCTAGATTAACAAAATTTAGGTGTTTCTAATATTCTAGTCCCTAGAAACAACGCCAAAAACTTGATATGGTTGATCTTTACTATGTAGATCTCATTAGCAAGTGCACTTATCGAACTATAGTATAATGCTAGTGAATATCGAGTGTCGATCCTATAAAAACTATAAGTACTAGTAATAACCTCTTTTCTGTTATCTAATCAATAAATTAAGATGATAGTTTAATTAAAACTAAGTTAAAGTACAACACAACAATATACAATAATGTAGATGACACTAAGATTAATCGATATGAAATAATCAGTGCCTAGGTAATGAATCCTCCTAATATTTCTTAAATATTATCTATTTATTATGCAATTCAAGTACTGATCATGAGACTATAAAAATTCCTATCCTATCTTAATATCTTTCTCAAGAATATTAACAACTAATCCTTAGTTGATTAAATAAATTCTCTTTTTAGTTAAAACCCCTAAGATTGCATTAATTGATACGTGAATTTCACTATTATGTTTGACCAGAATCTAGAGGATTTAAGTTGACATATCTCTAGGTTTACATATAACTCTTTGCACTTATGATAGATCTATTCATATAAAAGGATTTCTCAATTTCAATTATACGAAATCATATATTGAACTAACATCTTAAACATATTAATTCAAGAATCAAAACATCTAATTGAATCACAATGAACCAATAATCAAATTACATTAAATAAAGAATCAAATAATTAGGTCAATCCCAACTTAGGGTTCATCCCACCTAGGCACTAAACAAATTTAGTTCATAATAATATAAAATAAAACAAAATTTTCATAAGAAGATTTAAAAAAAAAAGAGAATCCATTTTATATCCTATTTTCTCTAATATAATCCCCTGAAACTTTGATGGAAGAGTGCTCTCTATCGAATATCTAGGTCTAGGGATGGCAATTCCGGCCCGACCCACCCGGCCCAACCCAGCCCAGCCCGGCTCGTGTTTTGACCCAGGCTCGGGCGGACCATGATCTGCCCGCGCGGGCCACGGGCTGGCCCGGCCTGGCCCGTGGCCCATTTGGCTTTATCCGAAATAAATCAAAACGACATCGTTTTGATATTTTTTAATAAAAATATAATGGATGGGCCGGCCCGTGGGCCACGGGCCAGTGGGTCGGGCCGCGGGCCGGCCATTCTAGCCCGGGTAGGTCAAGGGTCGGGCCCTGCCAAGGGTGACCCGGGCCCGGCCCGGCCCATTGCCATCACTATCTAGGTCAATCCTTGTGTTTTTGTCTTCCTAGTTTCAAAATTGTGCTTAGAACTCTAAATTTGCTTTGTAAGTTTGACTCTAACTTCTCCTCCTTTTATTATCCTTCATAAATTCTTTTTGAATTGTAAAATTACGATTTGTGGAAGTGTCCCTCAAAAACTCTTCAAGGTTATGCTTATACATATTTGTAAAAGCTTACATAGGTAGTGGACATGGTCGTGTACATGACTTACACGGGTATGTCTACCTTTACTCGAATAAAACAATGTATTCGAAGTCGTACATGCTTATATGGACTTATATTGTCCTTCTCATAGATATGTACATAACTTACACAAATAAGTCCCTTACTAGCACGAGCATGTTCCTCTAAAATGGCTTTAATTCGTCCCTTTTACGCCTCGAATTCACCTTAATCCTTCTCCTTTTGATCTATGAAGGCAATTGAGACTTGGAAACATAGTAGAAATAAAATAAGTATTGAAAAAAGACTCTCAAATAATCAAGCAAAATACAATAAATATGGAATAAAATATAGTTTATAAGCATTTAACAGCCATCTTTAATAATAAGAAACAATCCTAGCTATAGACCAAACCCTAAAGAAAAAGATAAGTTAATCTAGTCTTACATCCTTATAGCATCTTCACTAATAAAACATGTCAATTTGTATTTATAACTCGATCTTAAAGAGTACCCTAGTATATGTTGGTCTTGTTTGAATCAAAGCTTCCTAAGGTCTTTTTTATCCTCTTGTTAGCCACTAAAAGCAAGCTCAAAACAAAAGATAGACTAGGAGGCATAATTAGTAAAATCAATCCAATTTACAATCTCTGTGACTTAGAGAATGAAAGTATAAAACCTTTATTCTTTAAATGTTAGTTCACCAACATTCTTTGAAGAAGAATTTAAGACTCTATAACATCTCTTATCAACTAGATGAATGGGATCAAATCATTTAATAGGCAATCATTCCTAATAAGATGAATAAAGTTGATGCCAAGATTTTCAAATTAGCATTTAGTTACGTAGTGTGTGCAATCTAAAGGGGAAGAAATGAGAGGATTTTTAATCACAAAAACATGGAAAATCAATTATGGTTAGCTAGTGCAACCACTTGGATTAGGGAGATTGTAATCTTTAAAGCTTAAAAGGTACACTTCAATCTAGAAAATGGCTAGAAGCTAGAATGTCCCACTTAACTCAACACACCTTAGAAGGTAGAGAACTTTGGTAAAAGGATACTTAATAGTAAAGAAACATCAACAAGAACTTACTAAAGTGAAAATCTTCTAACAACATAAAGAAGAAACATGCCAATCAAGAATTAAAAATGTAGAAGGAATACTCACACTATTAAGTCAGTTTAAATTGCTTGGTTCTAATAGTGACTTTCTACCATTTGATATCATTTTACCCTTTGTCAGGAATACGAATCAGTTGTTTTTAGCAACTGTTATTACTCTCTAGCTCCTTTAATTTCAAGTTACTGTTGATGTTTATCCCTAATGGGTCATTTTATTGTCTATATATATTCAAACATTTTTAAAACTTGCATATTGTGTTTTCAAAATTTAAAATATACTTTAATTTCCAAAAAAAGGCTCAACATTTTATCAAAAAGTATCGATAACCATAAAATTAGTTTAATTGTATTTAAAATAATTTCTCTCTTATGTCTATAGCAAGGAGAGATTTAGAGATAGGAATGGCAATTAAGTCCAGACCTCAACCCATTCAAGCTTGATCTAGCCCGAAATCAACAAAATTGGCCCTATTTAACTAAGATTCAGATTGAGATCAATTTCTTTTTAAATTTAGACTTTAGATTAGATTTAGCTTGGATTTTATTGTCCAAGCACAACTCAAAGCCCAAACTCTTATATCAATAAAATGACATCGTTTGTTTATATTTGAATAAAAATACTAAAATATGTTTAGCTTTTATTTTAATAGAGTTTTTTGTGCTTACACAAGGACTACACATGTTTTTCTCCTCTTCCTTTGATTGTGCAGCTCCTATCTCTATACAGTTTAATTCTTCTAACTCCCTCTTCTTCTTCTTCTTCTTCTTTTTCTTGCAACTCCTTCTCTAATTTTTATTCTCTCATTACGTTTTAATGTTTTTTTTTGTTCCACGCCACAATTGTGTGTTCCTTTCTGTTATACTACAATTGTTTGTTCCTTTCAACTTTGAAACCCGAAGTGTTAAAGGCTTCAAATATATGATTTTAAAAGTGACGAAACAAAATTCCAAAGGATTCCAAGAGTATCGAGGTTTGATATTTTTTTTTTTAGTGTTTCATTCTCTGGTTTTTCTTTGAATCATTTTGCTTATGATTTTTGATAAATTTGCAAGTTTTAAGAGGCATGCGACGATAAAAGAGAAGAAGGGAGAAGGCAAATAGTTTGGTCCAAGTGTTCAAGTTAGCTTGATTGGTTTCGATTCAAGCTCACATTGAGCATCTCAAGTTCGATTAGGATTGGGGCCGATTTAGGCTTAAGAAAAGAAGGTCAGGTAAATAGTTCGATTCATTGTCATTACTAGCTAAGGTCATATGACCTTAAAAATTGAAAACAAAAGTTAAAGAACATAAATGGGAGAAAATGACCTGTATTTGAATAATAATTAGAATGACCAATAATTTTCAAGGACGAAGGACCGTCACAGTTCTCTTAGGTTAGGCATTTTATTTATCAGGCCCGTATTTACAAGCTGAACTTAGCCTAGAAAGAGTTGACAATCAATCAAATTGGTTTTTGTCCGCATTGGGTTCTGGAGGTGGGGCCCTAGGGTTGGAGATAAAGGCGGTCATTAATGTATCCAACGCCCACCGAACCAATCCTGCCATGTTGCCTGTTTCGTCAAATGAAAACGCGGAGAATTTTGGCATGGACCGCTCGGTTGTTGAACGAAAAAACATCTTTGCATGTGACGACCAAATTGACGATAGCTAGCCTTTACATGTTAGTATTGAGTTAATTCTCGACATAAGAAAGCAAAATGTTTTACTTTACTTCTGAATCAATATTTTCTTTTTTATGTGTAAAAATTTGAACGTTAGATCTAGTAGTGATGGTGGTTTCCTATACGTTAATAGAGATGTGTACGAGAATCAGTCGCACAGGCCTTGGAACTAATTGATAATGTAATTCAGGTCACAGGCACCGATGGTTGATGATCACATCGCATGCATGTGAGGGGGCTCTACATCTAGCAGAATATTAGCAACTAGCAAGCACATATAGTTGGGGAAGTAGGTGAATTACTTTATCCTCCTTAATCACGCATTTATTTTGTCTTCCTCTCCTGCATTATGTGGACGCTCTCCTTAAATTCCATCCTCCCAATCTTTATTTCTCACCGGTGGTGGTTAATGAATTAATACGCGCCTTTTAAATTTGAGTTCCACCTTAAAGCAATTTAACTTGATTGATAAACATATTATTAATACTTGAATTTTAAATTTCCTGTAGAGTAAAACAAATACATCAAGTTTAAATTATAAAGAGTCCAAACCAACTTGATATAATATCTCTACCGTTATGAACACGATTAAAAGTTGATAAAGATCATGTATAATTGGTTCACTAAATTCGGAAATTATTTTAATTTGTTTTATAAATGAGATAGAATAAAGCTTTAATTGATCATCATTCCCATTTAGCGTCTTTTGATCTCTAATGAGTCCATGCTTTCTTGAAAGATCTGTCCTTGTATTCTCTTTATACCCTAGGATGGTTGACTTGATAACTCGAGGTTATAAAATGCTAATGCATGTAATTTTGTTTGATTATCAATCACGTTTTAAAAAGTCAATAAAAGTAGTTCGGACAGTTGGGTTAGAGCTTCTTGTAGTTCTATTTTAAACACGCTGAAGGACGAAAACATTTCTTCGTATACATCTAACTTCGGAGGTTGATACTACCACAACAGACCAACAGCTTTTTTTTTTTTTGGGACAAGTCAACATTTTTTCTGTCTGTCTGTCTTACTCTTAACCATTACTCGTGGCTTTCTTTGATATGATACATAACGTTTCCTTCCTTCTCTAATTTGTTCCTTTTTCAAAATTTGTATTCACGTGCCCTTAAATAACTATACTCCCCTTTGAAATAGATTACATTAAGATTACCTGCAATAACTTCAATTTTAGAAGTGTCTATAATTTTAGTTTAAATATGTTGGTTCTAGATGACATAAAAAAGACGGTGTATATACAATTTGACTTATTTGAAAATTATATATAAGAATCACAAAATAATTACAATAACAATCGAAAAGAGTAAACATGTAAGAAAAACTAATCTATGGTGATTCAACTAAATGATATTTACTCTACATTCATTCTCTAAGTTCCAATTAAAAAGTTGTTACAACCAAAAAGAAATATTTCGCATATGTGTCTTTCTTTAGGGGAAGATGAACATGTACACATCTTTCTTCCTATGTTGAGAAAGACTTCTTTACAATCTTTACCAAGTGAGAAAAGGAACCCGAATCAATTTAATTGTGTCCTCAATCACTAAAGTACAACCTAAGAGTTCCTTTCTTGACAACATAATGCAAAAAAAAAAGACTCATATCATGCTCAATCACACGTTAATGTAATAAAAATCTCTTAAAAGCTTCCCTAGAGTTAGGCATATCAATAGGTCGGCTGGGTCCAGGCTGCCCTCTGCAGCCCAGTCCGTCGACAGGCTGATCGGCCAGTGGCTCGGGTTATGGCCCGTCGGGCCACAGGTGAGCAGGCCCAACCCAACCCGCTATTTACCTTTTAAAGAAAAAATTTCAAAATGACGTCGTTTTGGAAAATTTTCAAAACTACGTCGTTTGGGATAGTGATCGATAGTTTGGTTGTGTGTAAGTTTTAATTAACCTGAGTTTTCTCTTAGGTTTTGTTTAATCAAGACAGATTGTTAATTAAACCTAACCACCAAATAACCTATGATAAGATCTCTAGATTTAATTAAGCAATAGCATTACGAATCATTAGTCGCTACACATCAATTTCAACATAATAATTGCGGATTATATCGAAATTCTAGTAATGAGTTTGCAATTAAACGATTCAATGAACACAATAAAATCATCTTTTCACGATACGTAATTCAATAAAGACAAGATAACACAATCAATTCCTAATGAGAAAAAGAAACAACAAAAATAAAAAATACACTTATTCCGGGTCGTCGGTATCGATGTCACCTCCGAACTAGTGTCGGGATGTCTAGCCCTTCATGGGTGTCTCAAGAAAATGCTTATAATGATTTGACAAATAAGTATTATAGTCCATCTCCACTATTCAAGTCTCCTTTTGTTTTTGCTGCAAACTCCCTATTCTCTTTCCCCATTCACTGATTTGATGAATAATGTTTGTGGTCCATCTTACTATTCACTCAAAACCCTTCCCTCATGTCTTGGCCCAACATCTACGTTTCATGCATAATGTTTGCATGAACGCAGATGTGGTATGCGTTTCTGCTGCTCTTGCCTAATATGTTGCGTTTTATTCTCCTTGTTTGTCCACCTCTGCTGCATGTCGTTTTGTTTGCATGAAACGCACGCTAATTGCATGAAACGCCTAATGTCTGCTACTATGTTGTCATTTCTTATCCAGTTGTTGTGTCTCTAAACTGTCGTTTTCTACTTGTTGCTACTGCCGTTTTGAGTCCTTGCTCTTCTTTGCTGTGATATTGTTTTAACGTGCCTTTGTCCACCAGCTGCATGTAGTTTGATGCTTCATCTTTTCCCAACTGCCACCTTCTACTCCTTCTTTATTTTCCACGAAATTCATGTTGTATGTGCTCATGTAAAAATATGCATTGCTGTGCAAGTTTTCTACTTCTTTATTTTTTTTCCATCTTCCTTGTCTTCTTCTTAATTGTCTTTTAATTTTTTTCTTCATGCTCTATAAAGACAAGTGAGTATTAGTCTTCAAAAAAAGGCCCAAATATCGTGCTTTCGATACACTTTAACTTCTTTGCTTCATAATTGTGCCTAAAATCACATATGAGTCAAAGTGAGTATCTTAAGCAATTTAACGTTATTAATCACTAAGTGTTATGAAATAATTAAACCATCAATTAATAACCTATTAATAACCCTCGATAATCTAAAAGCGTACGGTTCGTTAGCGTAGTACCAAAAGTGTCACTCTCATGAGGAAGGAACTAATGTAATCCTAAAATCTAAAGCCAGAAAAAATCACAGAAATTCAAAATACAATGAAACTAAAACGAGAATTTAATTCAATCATTTAAATTAAGAATCAACATGAAAATACTAATTACTAAGCAATTGCAATACACCCAAGAATCAACTGAAAGAAATTACCAATTGACAGAAGGGAATTTTACCTATCCTTAATGCTAACCTAACTGATTATGAATTATCGGATTGTTGGTTCTAGACTATCCTAAGGTTGATTACTCTCTCTTGAGTTATAACCGTTAACCCTAAATCATAAACCCTAATCAGATTATGGAGATTGCAATCTCTTAATTCATGACCTATTCAAAACCCTAATTAGTTCTGAAGCTCTCTAATAAATCATCAGAAACCTATGCAAGATCTCTCTTCGCACAAATTACCGATCAGATTCAATTATGGTTTATATTAAATTACCTAACTCTTCTTAGTCTAATTAAATCGTTTTTCATTCGATCCACCCTCTCAGTTTATTATCGAATTATGCAATCACAGAATCAAACCACAACAATATCCAATAAACATATAAATAATAAGATTTTCATTAATTCAAGAATAAAATTCTAAAGGTGAGTTTAGAACATCCTTGACATTCTAGATCCTATCATCAACTGTTCAATCTAATTCTATACAATAATAAAAATGAAAATAAACAAGAAATACAATCTAAATGGATGATGGGAGGTAGTGACATCAGGAAACCTCCTAATTCGAGAAGTACGTTGAATTAGCTTCTTCTCCTCTTCTCTCTTCCTTCTTTTCTTCCTCTATCTCTCGATAATTTCTCTCTAGGGTTTCTCAAGGAAAGAGCCCCCTCCACCTCTTTTTTTGTTCTTCAAACATCCTCTTGTGTTTTGTATAACTCTAGGGTTATTCTGAGATCTGAAAGGTCCAAAAAATAACTCAAAACTTGACGTTCTTGAGTGTCTGAGGGTCTGCCTGACACAAGCTACAACTGTTGTGTGTAGACCATCTCCTTCATCCTTCTAGAGTTCTCCATAAGTGTATCTGTAATTACCTTAGTGTTGGTGGATATTGTATTGAGCACTTTCTTCTAGCCAGGTTCTTCTGTGTCTTTCCTCTTTGGACTCCTTGCTAATCAAGTCCTCTTCTACCTATCGAGGTGGCGATGTGCTAGAACTCACTTAACTAGCCCTGATCTTCACATGATTCTTTTGGCTGATGTCTTAGAGATCTATGTTATGGGACTTTAGGATTTCAGCATGCCACAAATGATGGTGATTTAGAAAATCAAGGAGGTAGACAGTTAGGCCATTACCATCCACGTCATAGTACTCAGTAATGGCAGAAACCAAGTATTCTATACCTAAATTGTTGCTCCTCTTACGCGGAGTCGTAATAATAACATTCAATACATATGTAGAGGTGCATACTGGGATGCTGTGATCCATCCATCATAACAAAAAAAGTTTCTTTGTTGAGGACTTGTTGGTTTCTGATTTGTCAAAAATCATTTGACACATTAATTTATGCAATGACAACTGCTCATAGATTTGTATAATGTTGTTGTGAGCATTCTTAGCGTCAAATCGCATTAACCCAGTGAGCTCATTCCAATAGCGAGAAGCATGAAAATCATCATGCTAATCGATAATGGAAGAGTTGGGGAACCTAAACCACATATATGATTTCAATGTTTAGCTCATAAGTTCGTCCTTGCAACCTAAACCACATTTCTTTAAGGTTACCAGGTTTGAAATAAAGGGAAGTGAAGAACTCGAGAGTGAGCTCCTAGTAGACAGGATATTGGAAATGTATAAACTTGGCCTACTGAATTCTTTCTGCTAGATTCTCTACCCTATCTCTCAATTATAGCCTATCAAGCGTATCAAAATCAAAATATTTTGGGACTACTATTTGTTTAACATTAAGGGGTTGGAAACAAACACCTTCCTCCTCTGTGTAGATTGGGAAGGGTGTTTCGAAATCTGCAGCCCTGTTCCTTCGTCCTTGGCTCGAGACTTGATTTCATCCTAATGATTGGTTACGCTTCGCTGACTCTTGATGCGCAGCATACTGGATTACAAGTAGGTGGAAGTTGGAATAAAGTGGAACTTTAGAAGTTGGTTAGAAAGAAGTGAGAGTGTTTGGAGGTTCTAAAATTAGAGAGATAGAGTTAAAATGAAAGTGAGTGAAAAAATGAAGTATGACAAGAATATATAGGTGAAAGAAGGGTAAAATAGTAAAAAAATTTGTTGAAAATCGCATTGACATTTTTACCCAGCCGCAGGCCACGATCGTGGCCTAGCAATATTTTCACCAATTTTTGTTTTTTTTCTTCTATTATCCTTTTGCACATTCCTGAGATCACTTCCTAACTCTTTATAGCTCTTTCACCTCTTTTTTTCTTGCTTCCTCGATCATCCAACTCATGTTGAAGTCTTATGCCTTCCTGACCTTATTTAGAAATGAAATAACCTAACTACGAAATTCAAACTATCTAAAAGTCAAAGGAAATAACATGGAATTAACAATCCATAGGTTGCCTCCCATGCAACACTTCTTTTAACATCGGTAGCTTGACGTTCTTCTTATGCTCAAGGTGGTTCAAATGAATCGTGCAATGGTAGCACAGCCATCAATCTTACCATTATGTAGTAAAGAGGCATGGTTCTTAGTGACTTGCTCGAACTTTCTTTCAAGCCTCTTATGTGCATCCTCCATGCCTCCAATCTGATCTAAAATCCTATCCAACTTGGATTCCATTGATCTTGGTTTATCTTGTTGGAAACCTGGTTGTCCTTAGGGTCTAAATTGTCCCCCAGTATTGTTCATCCAACAGATATTAAGGTGATTCTTCCACCCAGGGTTGTATGTGTTGGAGTAGGGATTGTTTCCCCCTCCTCGTCCATATTGAGCTCCCATATAATTAACTTGCTCCAGATCGTTATCCTTCATCAAGAAGTAGTCCACTGTATCATGGTCCATCTGTTCACAGAGTTCACATTTTAGTTGCATGACTT
>JAOQMS010000008.1:32907807-32945872 GCA_027563885.1 Erythroxylum longipes | reverse complement strand
AAGGAAAACACAGACGAAGTGTATCGTTTGTGCTGACGTCACACAGACGACACGTCAGCACACAGACGACACGTCAGCACACAGACAACACGTCAGCTCACAGACGCAAGGAGTCGTCTGTGATGACATGTCATAAGGCAGACGATAGGTGGTCAACCCAGACGATAAAAGTCAACCACAAACGATAGAATACAGACGATAAAACACAGACGAAGAAAGTCAACGGCAGACGATAGAACACAGACGATAGAACACAGATCATAAGCAAATTCAGATGAGGGGCCAACCACAAACGATACAAAGAAGAAGTAAGGCCAATACATTGGACAGTTGTTTAGCTGAAATTAGTTACAGAATTTAATTAAATAAAGGTATTTCAACAAGAAGTGGGTATCAAGGATTAAAAAAACAGTTAAGGATTTAGACTAAGTACAAGACACAGGACAAGATGGTAAGAAGAGATAAAGATAAAAATCTACCTTGAATAAGAATTGTTTGGATAGTTAGCTAATAAGGGTTCTTTGGAATAATCCTACAGGGTAATAAGCTCACGTTTTATGATACTCTGGATAGTTGAGCTCCAAATCGGGGTCCAACAAGAAAAGTTTACTTGATAGTATAAAAGTTATAGCTATCGTAGAGGGAGGCTTATGGAAATGGCTAACACATTCCTTTAAGGGATTCTCTTTGATAACAAAAAGATTCCCTTATATCAATCCTAATTGTGAAAACATACATCCAAATCCTTTGTAATTAAATCTTGTTAAGACTTGCTAACATGACCTCATGCCTCCGTTCCTTGCTTCAACCTAGTTTGGCAAAACAACAATATTTGAAAAAATGACTTTCATACTCTACTTGCCATCAAAGCAGTGATCAAGAACCAAAGACAAGTTAAGCTACATTTTTATAGACTCTTTTATGCTTCCTTTGCAAGTGGAAAATAAAATGATGGACTATTTATTCTTTAACTGTCAGTACTCATTGTTGTTATGGAAGAGAATTTTAGAGCTTTGCAACCTATATTATGATATAAATCAACATAGTTACATTGTTGATTGATGCCGAAAACTTAGAGAGTTAAGCAAAGAGGACCTTTCACTCTTCAAGATAACTTTTGCATGCTTAGTTTTAGAAATTTGGATGAAAGGAATCACCAAATTTATAGGAACATTTTATAGCTTGACAATCACTTCCTTTATGCAAGGCTGATAAAATAGATAGAAGAGTTTTTATGTGCGAGAGGAGCGTTAAACGTTAACCTTATCCTAGCGTGGAATTGAAACTTAGCTTAATTTTGGTCCTTTAGCTATATTGTAGGATGGTTTTGGCTGCTTTGACTCGTAATCTCAGTTGCTATGAAACCTAGTGTTGCATCTTGCAATACTCTGTTTAGTATATACCTTTTTAAACTTTAATGCAATTTTTATTCATTTTTCCAAAATATGCGATCATTTTATTAAAATTTAAATTTAAATAATTAGATGAAAACCTGGATTTACATTAAAGAATTTCTTAAACCAGATGTGTATAGTAAATTAGAAAAAAATAAAATTCAAGCAGTGAATTTCTTTACATCAAGAGCGTTAGGATCCAAAGAATGAAGCTTCATGAATAAGATAAAGGCAGCAATTTGGGTTATTATTCGATTTAAAATCTTTATTCTTCTTAAATGAAGTTTCTTGGGACAACAAATTCACGACGTTCACGAGGCCATCTAGAAGCAAATGGCTTGCGAGGAGAATAATTATGGATGGAAAGGCAAAGAAACTTAAGGAAAAAGGAAAAGAAAAGAAAATGGAGAGGGGGAGAATAACGAAAAGTCATGACCACAAGAGGACGTCATACCTCAAAAGCACATTGCATTGGAACGTCTAAACTAAGCAGCAACTCCCCTCAGCTTTTCCCTCCAACCATCTTGACTTTAACGTCGTCAAGCAATTAACCGTTACTCAACCCCCTGTTTTGTTTAACCTTTCTTGTTTCCCGACTCTAACCACCATGAAGTTCCCAATTACTAACCATTGTCCAACAAACCACACGCAATCTTTCTTCATGGCCATTCACCCACAGCCAACATCAATCACTCACCAACACGTTGCAGCCAGAAGATAGCGAGTTCAATTTATATCGTAGGCGAGGAAGGTTGGGCTGAAAAATGTAAAAACTTGCAAAATTTGTCATTCCCGCTGCTATTAATGAGCCAGCCAAAGCCAATCCACCGACTAGAGAGATATAAAAGGAACCATGGACCATTAATGCAGACTTCAACTACCCTTTAAAGTACTGCAATGAGGATGTCCTCCCGCACTCTCACCCAAGTCCACACACGAAGATAATGTACCACATTCAATATTTATCATAATCCTATTCCTCTCCATCATCCGAGCCTCTATCTCTGCGTCTGGTTTCTTGTTTTCAGATCCCAAGTATGTGGAACTCGGCGGAGAATGTGTTCGCCAGAACATCGTCGTTTCGGGAGGAGGGAGAGGACGAGGAGGCGCTCCGGTGGGCGGCGTTGGAGCGCTTGCCAACCTACGCCAGAGTGCGGAGAGGCATTTTCAAGAACATGGTTGGTGACTGTAGAGAGATCGATTTAAGTGAGCTGGAGTCACGGGAACAGAAGGTTGTGCTGGACCGGCTGGTGAACTCGGTGGACCACGACCCTGAACGCTTCTTCGATCGAATGAGGAAGCGACTTGACGCGTAATTTTATTATATCTTATATTATATATGCATAGCCTTGCACTTTTTACAAGCTTCTAACTCATCACATGACCGAGATTACCTTTTTTTGGAGTTTTAAGGGCCCATATTGGTATAGGAGACTCGTTGGATTACTATGTTTATAAGTTACAAATGTTTTGCTACGTAGTATTACATCAAGCATGACACAGTTGACCAGACTGGAAATATTGTACCATGATTGGCTATGCCCGGATGAATGTTGTCGATATAGGAGACTTTTAGCGTCCGATTCTTTGGATTTCCATTTGATGGCATGTGAAGCAACAAAATATTGCCCTCTGGAACAACATAGATAATGTTTTATTTATTCATTATAAAGAGTAAATTGGTCTTATGTTTCTCATTCAAGAACGTATACGTTGTTCTTAAGTCTTGAAACTTTTGCTGGTTTTAGAGTGGCTTTGGAATTTCCGAAGATAGAGGTTCGAGTTCAAAACCTGACGGTTGAATCCTATGTCCACGTCGGAAGTAGGGCACTTCCAACCATTCCCAACTTCATTTTCAACATGACTGAGGTAAATTAACTGTCTGTTGATATGCATGTTTTTTCAAGTCCATATTGCATTTACGTTTCCGCCGTTGTCTAACGTCATATGCTCTTCACTTCTGAAAGGCGTTTTTAAGGAAGTTGCTAACTTATAAAGGAAACAGATGCAAGTTAACTATTTTGGATGACATCAACACAATTGTCAGACCTTCAAGGTAATATTTCGAGTCTGGGCTAATAACAAACGGTGAATTTTGCTTGTCGCTTTTTGGTCTCAAGTTCTAAGTATCATCCTGTACTTAATAGATTGACACTGCTGTTGGGTCCTCCAAGCTCTGGGAAGACAACCTTACTCTTGGCCCTTGCTGGACGTCTTGAACATAATTTGCAGGTGATTGAAATGTCTTATCATTCGACTAGCTGTTTAGAGAAAGTGTTATCATAGAATCGTCAAGGCAAGCCATCAGTCGAAATAGCACAACAGAATTATTCAAGTTAAAACTAAGCACTATAAGCTATTATGTCTCAGCATTTTGTTTCTGAGTGCTATTGCTTTCTTAGTAGAAATGATGATGATATTAGGATAGCGGTCAAGTATTACATGCTCCTCATTGATGCTAGCCCATGTGATGCTTCAACCTTTGTGCTTTTCAACTGTCTTTCTCTAGGAATCTCATTATTGTTGAAACTGTCAGAGAGATGCATATTCTTGTTAAATGATTTGTGTGATGGATCCGGATTCAGTGCTTGCTTATTTTTTAAATTTCGTTTTGAAGATTTCTGGGAAAATTACATACAATGGACACAGTCTAAACGAGTTTGTTGCTCAAAGAACATCAGCTTATGTAAGTCAACAGGATTGGCATGTGGCAGAAATGACAGTAAGAGAAACTTTAGAGTTTGCGGGACAATGCCAAGGTGTTGGATCCAAATATGGTAAGATTTAGCAGATCATGTGTACATAATTATATTTCTTTTTCTCTGCATTTTCCCAATTCTAAATGAAATCTAAAACATACCCTGCTTCTTGTTACGAATTGATACCTAACCGTGGCTTTTGGGCATACTTATCTTTATACTGATTTACAAAAGCCCATTTCAGATATGCTTTTGGAACTTGCAAGAAGAGAAAAGATTTCAGGGATAAAGCCTGATGAAGATCTTGACATATTCATGAAGGTACCTGGGTTTCACACTTGCATTCAGATACCATTTTCTTGGATAATAAACAATTATTTGCAAGGATATGAGCATCTTCACAATGTTTTTGTTCAGTCATTGGCATTGGGTGGAAAGAAAACAAGCCTGGTGGTGGAGTACATCTTGAAGGTATTCTCCTACAGCCAACAATTCTAATCCATACAAAAGAACTTTGAAAATGCCTATGTTGTCGTGCTGTAACACCAATATCAGGCACAACCTGGTCAGGAATTGCAGGATTAAATCACTGCTACAATGCCTTTGCAAAGTGAAATGTGATATTATTTTTGTCTTAGAATGAGGAAGTTCCTTTTTTCTGCTTTAGATCATGTATCCACATTTTATAATTACTAAAATGTATGTGACAAAGATTTTAGGGTTGGACATATGTGCTGACACATTAGTGGGCGATGAAATGCTTAAAGGAATCTCAGGGGGTCAGAAGAAACGGCTTACAACAGGTTAGCACCAGAAGCACCTTTTGTCCTCACTTTTCCTAGGCTGTTTCTGAATGAGATATGTGCATCTATTTACAGGTGAATTACTAGTCGGTCCAGCTAGAGTGCTGTTCATGGATGAAATCTCAAATGGGCTTGATAGTTCAACGACTTATCAAATTATCAAGTATCTTAAGCATTCAACTCGTGCGCTTGATGGGACCACTGTAATTTCTTTATTGCAACCTGCACCTGAGACTTATGAACTGTTTGATGATGTCATACTTCTCTGCGAGGGACAAATTGTGTACCAGGGGCCTCATGATGATGTTCTTGACTTCTTTTCTTCTTTGGGATTTACTTGTCCTGAAAGAAAAAATGTAGCAGATTTCCTGCAAGAAGTAAGTACTGAAGTATTATGGTGTGAATTTCTGGTTTATGATTAGTTATTTTTGCTTTAACTCTTCGTGTACAGGTAGTATCAAAGAAGGATCAAGAGCAGTACTGGTCTGATCCTTATCGCCCCTATCACTACATACCTCCAAGAAAGTTTGCTGATGCTTTTCGTTCATATCGAACTGGTAAAAGTTTATACAATGAACTAGAAGTTCATTTTGATAGACGTTATAATCATCCAGCGGCATTGTCAACTTCTAGCTATGGCGTGAAGGGAAAGGAACTTTTGAAAACAAGCTTTGCATGGCAGAAGCTACTAATGAAACGGAATTCATTTATCTATGTTTTCAAATTTATTCAGGTATGCTATTTACTCTGTTAGATTGCTAAGTCACAAATAAGTTTGTCAGTACTGGAATATTATGATGATGAGATACAACCACTTATCCTGTTAGTTGGAGTCTAACTCTATTCCGTTGGTTATTCTTGTGATTTAGTTGATCTGTACTATACTGCAGACGACCAAACATATTTTATCTAGTGATAATGTTGTAAAATGGTCCAAACCTGATATATAGATGTATTATGAACTGTTTTGCAGCTTCTTTTTGTTGCCTTGACCACGATGAGTGTGTTTTTCCGGACCACATTGCATCATGATACAATTTATGATGGAGGCTTATATGTCGGTGCAATATACTTTTCCATGGTCATTATTCTTTTTAATGGGTTTACTGAGGTTTCCATGCTGGTAGCTAAACTTCCCGTCCTTTACAAGCATCGTGATTTGCACTTTTATCCCAGCTGGGTGTATACAATTCCTTCTTGGATCCTCAGCATTCCAACTTCACTCATGGAGTCTGGTCTTTGGGTGGCAGTTACTTATTATGTAATTGGATACGATCCTAACGTCACCAGGTAGATAGAACATCCATTGTGGATAAATGAATTCTTTTAGACTTTTTGGAGTGGATTCATCTTATTGATTTTTATTTACAGATTTTTTCGGCAATTCTTGCTATATTTCTCTCTGCACCAGATGTCCATAGCTCTTTTCCGTGTAATTGGGTCCTTGGGTCGCAATATGATAGTTTCCAATACATTTGGATCTTTTGCTATGCTGGTTGTCATGGCTCTTGGAGGTTATATCATCTCAAGAGGTACTATAAGCATTGATGTTTTGTCAGTTGATGCTACTTGCCTTTGTCTCTTATATTCGTTTGTTATGACAGATCACATTCCAAGCTGGTGGATATGGGGCTTTTGGGTTTCTCCTTTGATGTATGCTCAAAATGCTGCTTCAGTAAATGAATTTCTTGGGCATTCTTGGTCTAAGGTTGTAATCATACTGTTATTTCTCATATTTTGCTTGACTAGCAAATGATTGTTGTTGATATTACATGGAAATCATGCACTTTAATCATTATTCCTTGCACCAAACTCGGATAACCAAAATGATAATGATATTATTTAGGCACATGAAAAAAAAATGAATCTAGAAACAAATCATTCCTGCCAATCAAATGATATCGCAGAAGAGCTCAAATGTCTTCTGAAGCAAGTTGTGCTCTTGCCCGGGGACATTACTTGGCCATATAAAAGCAACACCATTTGAACTCCTGATATTGGATGAAGCTACACAATACTAGACAAATGTCAGACCTTAGGCTTATTGCTTTTGCTGATATGTATGTCATACTGGGGTCGGGCTTGGATTCTGGATCAAGTACTTTTAGATTTTGCTAGTCTAGCTAAAACTTAATTTTGCTCTCCTCTTTGTTTCTTGTGCAGAAAATAGGGAACACTACTAATCTTTCATTAGGAGAGGCAGTTCTGAGAGCACGCAGTCTGTTTCCAGAGAGCTACTGGTATTGGATCGGTGTTGGTGCCTTACTTGGATATACAATTGTACTCAATATGTTGTTCACTTTCTTTCTTGCTCACCTGAAACGTAAGCTGCTCAACATATTTTTGTACTTGTTTACTCAACCAAAATTTTTAGAAACAAATCTATAGAAGATCTAATCTAATTAATAATGCATTTTTGCTACGCATTTTAGCTTGGGGAAGGAAACAGGCAGTTATATCGAAGGAAGAGTTGCTAGAGAGAGACAAGAGAAGGAAAGGTGAAAATGTTGTTATTGAACTGAGACATTACTTACATACTTCAGGCTCGTCAAACGGTTAGTAAACTGAAATTTTTCCTGGATTTTCATCTTCTTCTGATTTCTACATTATAACTCAGATTTTATATTTGAGCTGCATTCATGGTAACTTATCTGAGCAGGAAAGTATTTCAAACAGAGAGGGATGGTTCTTCCATTTCAACCACTTTCCATGTCTTTCAGCAATATCAACTACTTTGTAGATGTTCCTGTGGTGTGTACATAGCCTCGTCCCATAGACAAATGTCTTCTTTCAAATATTCACCCAGAGAATGTAAGTTTCTAATCACATTACCTCTTCAGGAATTGAAGCAGCAAGGGATAGTAGAAGACAGACTTCAGTTGTTGGTTAATGTTACTGGAGCATTTAGACCGGGTGTACTTACAGCATTAGTTGGAGTTAGTGGTGCTGGAAAAACCACACTCATGGATGTCCTAGCTGGTAGGAAAACTGGAGGGGTGGTAGAAGGGAGCATACATATCTCTGGTCATCCCAAAAAGCAAGAAACTTTTGCTAGAATTGCTGGTTATTGCGAGCAAAATGACATCCATTCTCCTTGCTTGACTGTCCTTGAATCACTTCTTTTCTCTGCTTGGCTCCGGTTACCATCAGAAGTGGACATTGATACACAACAGGCAAGTGCATTCATCTATTTACCATGCTCAAGCTCAGCTGATAAACACATGAATGATTTTTTTTTGGCGTAACATTGAAAAGCTTGGACATGGACCTTGACTGTTGATTGTCAGGCATTTGTCGACGAGGTGATGGAACTTGTTGAGCTTACTTCATTAAGTGGGGCATTGGTCGGTCTGCCTGGTATTGATGGTCTGTCCACAGAACAAAGGAAAAGGCTAACAATTGCTGTTGAATTGGTTGCCAACCCGTCCATAGTGTTCATGGATGAGCCTACATCAGGTTTGGATGCAAGGTCTGCAGCCATTGTCATGAGGACAGTGAGAAATATTGTGAACACTGGACGCACCATCGTTTGTACAATTCATCAGCCCAGCATAGACATTTTTGAGTCTTTTGATGAGGTAATTGTTTGTTATTATCTGGACTTCTCTTTCCTGAAATATGGCTCTGAAATCAGAGTTCTATTTAAACAATATTATTCTCATTGCAAGTGACAGCAACTGGATCGAAACTTCTGAATTCTTTTAATTATGAATGTCTGCCCTGTCAAAGTTAAGACAGCTGGGATGTACTGGTTGATTATTTTTATTTATCCTTCTGTCTCATTTACCATGACAGCTTTTGTTTATGAAACGGGGAGGGGAACTTATATATGCTGGTCCGCTGGGCCCTGAGTCACGGGAATTAATAAAATATTTTGAGGTCAGTTTGGTTTAAGTAACTCACATACCCAATATCTTGATAATTTTAGGCGGTAGCTATTCAATTAAATGCTATTCAATTTTCTTTTGCAGGCTATTCAAGGAGTGGCAAAAATAAAGCCAGGGTATAACCCTGCTGCATGGATGCTTGAAGTCACTTCTTCAACTGAAGAAGAACGTCTAGGAGTAGACTTTGCTGAAATTTATCGAAAATCAAATCTATTTCAGTATGCCAATCTTTTGAAAAATGTTGATGCTGATTCTACATTTTTATGGGCATTGGAGTCTGGTTATCTAATACTACTGTCCTCTCATGTTTCAGACGCAACAAAGAATTGGTTGAAATTCTGAGCAGGCCAAATAACAATACAAAAGAGTTGAGCTTCCCAACAAAGTATTCTCAATCATACTTTGGCCAGTTCTTGACTTGTCTTTGGAAGAATAATTTGTCGTATTGGCGATACCCACAATACACTGCTGTGCGTTTCTTCTACACGGTTGTGATATCAATAATGCTTGGGACAATATGCTGGAGATTCGGTTCAAAGAGGTCTTCCCTTTGATCCTTCTGAAAAGTCATTATCGTATTAGCTCTTTTAACAATATTGGATGTTTGTGACATCGGGCCAGCAAAACTTTGGCCTTAAAAATATTAATGATTTTCTCATCTTTTTGCGTCTCTGTTGATAGGGTCTTTTCTCTTAGCTTAAGTTTAGATTTCTGTCATTAGAATTTCCTTCGTCTGAATTTGCTTCTTCCAGGGACAATGTGCAAGAATTGTTCAATGCCATGGGATCAATGTATGCCGCAGTCTTGTTCATCGGGATCACTAATGGTAGTGCTGTTCAACCTGTTGTTTCTGTTGAAAGGTTTGTCTCATATAGGGAGAGAGCTGCGGGGATGTATGCAGCCCTGCCATTTGCATTTGCTCAGGTTGACCACTGACCTTGTTCCCGTACCTGTCTGTAATGAAAGTCCATTCTGGAGATTCAAAATTCTGCTCTCTTTTATCTGCAGGTCGTTATTGAGTTCCCTTACGTGTTTGCACAGACGATTATTTACTGCTCAATTTTCTATTCCATGGCATCATTTGAATGGACTGCCTTGAAATTCATCTGGTACATATTTTTTATGTATTTTACCATGCTATATTTTACCTTTTACGGAATGATGACGACGGCTGTGACACCAAATCATAATGTGGCTTCCATCATTGCTGCTCCATTTTACATGCTCTGGAACCTATTCAGTGGCTTTATGATTCCCCACAAGGTACTTATCCCTCCCTAAGAATTCACATTACACTTTTGTTTGACTCTCTTGTAGGATTGTCCCATAATAAAAATCCATACAACTCCTGTTCTTTTCCATTTACTTTCAATGTCAATCAAATACCCTCTCTGGCTCTCTAGGAAAGCTCCCTAAAAGTGAATTTTACAATTTTTCTCCTCCTCCCACCATCATAACTTAGTCTTACAATCTTTAAACAGAGAATCCCCATCTGGTGGAGATGGTATTACTGGGCAAACCCCATAGCTTGGACTCTATATGGCCTTTTGACATCACAATATGGGGATGATGTTAAACCGATGAGGTTGCCAGATGGGGATCGCTTCGCCCCTGTAAGTCAGGTACTGAAAGAAGTGTTTGGGTATAGGCATGATTTCTTGGGCGTAGCAGGTGTTATGGTGGTTGGTTTCTGTGTGCTCTTTGCAGTGGTTTTTGCTTTTGCAATAAAATCCTTCAATTTTCAGAGGAGATGACTGAGTAGAACAAATTTATCGAAGATTTATGATATAAATCTATGTTTTTCCTCGCATATATTAATCGTTTGCAGCAAATCTCAAAAAGTCAGTGATGTACATGAAATTTTACAGAAATGTACAAGCTTATGTATTAATGTATTTTTCTCTCTTGCAACGCCATTTGAATTGTACGGTTTCGTAGACAAAGCAAAGCTTGCAATTGAAATGACCCCATCCAAATTAATGGTAGAGGTTCCAATAGAGAAACCAAAGCTTGGTAGGTATGGACATTGGCTATGAATTATTCAATAATAGGCAATTAGTTTCCCTTTCTCCTGTACCACTCTTTCTTCTCTCTTCTCTTCCCTTCATAGGCAATTAGATTTCTTCATAGTGACATTATCTCTATAAAGCTTAAAACTTTGAGACATTCTCAACATTAATGTAAGTCAAAACTTAGAGAATCAAATGAGAAAAATATGATTTTAGCATACATATAATTCTTAAATTTATTTCTCTTCTTTTATTTGTATTATAGGATTCATTTTTACTTTTCTGGAAAATGCGTCAAGACATTTTTAAAAAATTGAGATTTCCCAACAAAAAGAGGATCATTAAAGAATTTGATACATTTAGGTTATATTTTAAAAATGTTTTTGTGACAAAAAGCTTTATAAAGTGTTGTTTAAAAACTTGTTTGGACTTTAAAATAATAAAATAAATTGCACATATTTTAATGAAGGTTTAGTCAATTAATCATTTGACGGTTAACCAATTAAAAGTCTTTACAATTCATTTTTTGGAAATTAAAGAAATATTATATTTCTAAAAGTAGAGGTAATGTTTTATAAGTGTTCCAAAGACATGGAGACGGACAATTTTAAGATAACAACTTATACCCAACAAAGAATTACATGACTCTGAAGATTATGAGCTAAACCAATGTGCACACACCAATATCAACATGCGAACATAAAGGAAGTAAGATAATAGATCATTGGCAGAACAATCGACTTCCTTAGTTCCTTGTGTTTTTAGATGGTCTTGTATTCTTTAAGAGGAAGCTAATCCAGGATTGTAGGAGTATAGTTGGTTGGTCATCAGTTGCTTTTTGATCCAGGTGCTTGATCCTTAGCCCTTTCTTTGCTTTATAGAAGCCTTAAGTTTCTTTCTCTCTAAATAGAATACGTATCACTGCTAAAGTAAAATTATATACTATTTTGTCACCCTTGGTCATTCTGCTTCCTTTGCTAAGCTTTTCAAAGGTTTCTATATGAAGATAAACTTGTTTATACAAATTTGCAACAAGATTGAATGTTGTTTTATAAGTAAACAACAAAGTCACAAGAGAAGAATATGTCAAGTAGAGTTTCTTGATGAGATTTGCAAAGGGAACACTATTAGGGAGAGTTAAGAAAACTCACCTTTTCTAGAGTTGTCAGTCTTTGATTGAAAACTAGCCACATAGGGAAAGAAACTTTAGGGAGAGCTTGCTTACACCAGATTCTTCCATATCTTTTGCAAAAGGAATTCGTGAATTGACCAGAGTATTGTTTAACCAATGATATGGATCCTCACCTCTAGGCTAGGTCTATATTCAAGAATGGAGTCCACAAACATGAAGGAGCTATTGGACTAGTCAATCCCATTGGTGATCATATTTACCTTGGAGCTTTTAGAGAAGAGGTGTTTTAGTCTTGATAGAAACTTCATCCTATATAGGGAGCTTAACTTACTCCAATTTTTAAAGCATAAAGAAGCATTCTTGCCATTGCCAATTATGTAAATAATGTCTTAATATAACAACTCCCTTAAATTGAGGAATTGTGACATAAACCAAGAGGAAGTAGATTTAATGTAAACCTCCCAAAAACTTTTGCCTTTTAAGAAGTAGATATGTATCCATTTAACCTATATAACCTCTTTATTAGTTAAAATTCTCCATATTAAATTTTCCCATAAGGACTTTGTTGGTTAATGAAACTAGGAAAATGTTGAGGCGTTCTTAATTCTTTAGGGAACAAAGTTTTGACCATTTAACTTTGCAAATGAATTTTTGTTTAAATCATTTGAACATAGACACCTTTTCAACATCTTCTTAATTGTTTTGATCAAACCTTTAAAAAGAAAATTGTGAGAAGATCAGTACATATGCAAGGAATTGAGTATAGAGTTAATGAGTTACAATTTGCCCGTAAAATATAGAGACTTGTTTTACTAGTTACAAATTATTTTTAAAATTTTCTATAATAATGGTGACCATTCCTTGAAAGACATTATTTTACTAGGGATTAGTAGTACGAGGTAAGTAAAAGGAGGATCCTTGAATTGGAGGTTTATGATTAAGGATAACCATCTGACATGGTGTTTAGCTCCTACAGATACTATGAAATGATTTTCCTTTATTAATGGGTAAACTAAAGAGCACTTTGAAGGTATGTAAAGCAAATATATGAGTGCAAATTGATTTGTCCTCATCTTTTGAAAGGAGAAGCAAGTCATTAACAAATGCAAGGTTGAAAAACTCAGCTTCTTCTTGATGCATTTTGTTACTTAAGAAAATAAATCTAAACATGTTTTTATTTGTTTAGAATTAAACTTAATCAATTTTTGTTATAAGAATTGAATGAAAGGGAAGAAAGATAGAAAAGAACTTGAGTTTAGCTCCTCTCAAGCTATTGTACTAAAGAGATTAACCTAAAGTTCGTTCCTAATGTCGCAAGCAATAAACTAAATCACACAAACATATGCTTGTGAGAAAACTCTTAACTTGACTTTTATTGCCCAAAATTTGCTTTATTCATTACAATGCTCCCTATTTATAGAGATCTTGATCTTTCTTGTTTTTGAATAAGAAAAGGAAACTAAAATCCTACTAAAAATCATCTAACAAATCTGCATAATTTGGCTAGGAAACAAAGAAAATAAATCTGCCTAATGTTACTAGGAAATAAAGAAAACAAATTTACCTAATTTGACTAGGAAAAAAAGAATAATACTTGAGTGGCAAGCAAACAATTTTTCAAACATTTTCTTTATTATTATCTTCCTAAAATTATAATAACAAAAAATACAAAAAATGAAAGAAAACTTCCTAAAATTCAGCTATAATAAGCATGTAGGCTATATTTAGTCCAAATCTAACAACCTTCTCATTCAGACCATGAAGGCCAAGTATTAATGCTTCATGATTATCTATCTCTATGTACTAGACCATTCTTGAATGAAGTTGAACTTGAACTTGAAGTTGCTATCCATCTTAATGTTATGGTCAATCAAGTTGGTAGGTTCTTCATTAACCAATATTCCATAAGGTGTAATGGAAATACATTGATCAATCCAGGTGATAAATACTTTAGGAAAGCAGAAAGCCTTTAGATATGCAAAATGTTGTTAAATTGAATTTAATCAAAGAAATTATGGAAGTCCTCTTTAATAGCACAATTCTTATAGGAGCTTTTCTTACTATAACCCTTAAACAATTCTTGAGCCAACAATTTGTTATTAATAATCAACCTACCGTTGATAAAAGCCCACTGGAACTTATTAATAAGAGGCTTTAGGATGAGCTTCAATCTGAAAGCAAGTAGTCTGACGATGATCTTATGAAGAATGTTGCAATAAGAGATATGCCTCAAGTACTTGAGGGAGATAAGATTATGATTTTTGGGAATAAGAAAAATGTAGGTGTTATTAATTTCTATTAAAATTTTTCCTTTTTTAAAAAAATATAGAACATCAATTACTACTTCTTTAATGAGATGCCAATATCTTTGAAATAATAGAACATTTAGACCTAGGCTGAGAGACTTACCTCATATGTCTGAAGTCTTTAAGGAAGCTAGGATTATGATTTTTAGGATTAAGACAAAAGTAGGTTTTATTAATTTCTACTAACATTTTTCTATTTTTCTTAAATCTAGAACCTTAATTACTACTTTAATAAGATGCCAAAATCTTTGAAAGGAAAGAACATTTAGACTATTTAGGCCAAGAGACTTACCTAGATTGAGCTCAAAGCCATCTTTCTTAACATCTTTCGGCTTAAAAATTTTTAAAATGGATTTTGTGACTTCATATTTGAATTGGTTAGTGATAAAATATTTGAGCAACTACATTGATGAATTATCATTGCCTTAACAACTAAGAGTGCTTAGGAAAATTTTATATGTTTTTGCATAGACCTTATTTTGAGTTTGAGTTAATTCACCATTTTATTTAAGAGAAGAAGTTGTCTTGCTTTCATTTAGTAGATATGGATTTTTGGAAGAATGAATTGTTTAACACTTAGCTTCAATTCCAAAGTTCATTGAATTGTTAAGCATTTAGTTACATTAAATTATAAATCAATCTAATTCACTCTTAAATTCTTTAAAGTTTTATGCTTTTTTAATGTACAAAATATGTAAGATTAACGAAAAATGTGAAAATAATTAGAGCAGGTGAAGATAACTAGTACTTCCTTGATAATAAGAGATTTTATCCTTATCCAACGTTATTAACATACATATAGTGCTAGTGAAATCTTTTATACTTTAATGCATTGAAGTGATTTTTCCTTCATAGCTTACGGAACTCCATCAAATCTCAACTTAAGTAAAAAAAAATTAGAATCACAAAGCTAAAACTATGAAAACAAACTAACTAATAACGAAAATCTTACAAGCTACTTAATCAAAATGAAAACACCTAAATTTGGATCCTACTCTTCATCTTCATCTTCCTCTTTCTCACCTTTATTCTCTTATTGAACAACAACTTCCTCTTTTTCTTCAACTTCTACCTCCTTTCCATTCCTCAATGTTATCATATTCAATTTTTTCGTCAAATTTAGCTTGGCATATCCTAATAAATCATCTTGCTATTCTTTAAAAATAAGCTCAGCAAGCCATCCAATCGAAAGTCCTGCATTGTGGAAAGAGGCAAACAGCTCTATAGGTTTTTTTTAGGTTAGCCTTAATTGTAGCAATGAATTCCATAAGGAACTCTTTAAGATGTTAAACCTCCTCTTACTAATGTTGTTGCAAAAATCTAGGTAAAACTTAATCATTCCATACAAAATCGAGATAGTTTCTTCACTCTATATTATGAGTATTCCCATAGTAGATGTTTTAAGGCCAATTCCCCAAACAAACTGGTTGTTCCCACATATAGTTTGATGCCTGACATCCATGATTAGAGTGACCACCACCACAAATATCACATTATGTAATATCCAGTTTCTAAAACATACTAAGGGTTAGAACCCTAGACCGTTTCATATGAGTACTAGCATTGAGAGCATTTCATTCACATGCATATCATTAGCATACACACATGAATTATGAATTTAGTACACATTGCAAAAATAGTATATGCACTCTATTAACATATTCTGGGGTACGAGAGATTTAAAATGAACATGATGTGAATTGTGAATTGTTACGTCTTAAATTTTGGTTTGACTGGATCCCAATTAGTAATTTGGAATTAAATGTTATTAAATAGGAGATTGGTGAATTAATATGTACATTTGGACTAGGAAAAATGCCAAGTAGCAAGACAAATTGACACATGAAAAATTAGGGTGACTGAGCCTATAAATTGAGTAACATTTGGCATAGATAAATGAGTGACAAATGGATTAGTAATTAACTGACAAATGGATCAATAATTGAGTGACATGTGGATTAATTACTAGGTGGCATATGGCAGTTTAATTATGGGACAAATGGAAGGCATGCCTAACGACATATGGAAGGGTTAAATGGAGACACCTTGCACCTTGTTAAGCTAAGCTAATGCAGAAAATGTTTCTACTGTCTTCTTGACCTCTTTTAATTGAAAATTACTCCTTTCTTCTATCTCTGATTTTTTTTTTCATTCTAGCTAAATTGCTACACTAGATTCACACTTTTATCCTTCAGAAGACAACTAAAGAACCAGTTGATTGTTGTCCTTTATCTTTTTCGAAAACCAATAAATTTTCACCTTGAGTTTGTGATGAATTTTGCATGAATGGAGGGCTAGTTTAATCTGAAGAACTAAGGAGGAATTAGAGCTTAACAGGTAAGTAGAAATCTGATCTTTATGGCATAGTTTAATAGAATGATAATGATGATTGAATTGGAATGAAATGTATATGATGTTAATGATGAAATGTACATGAATATGTTGAATGAACTTGAAAGTTTTTATACTTATTCTTGGTGTATGAAAACCGTGGGATATAGGTTATTATATGGATGAATTGGATGGGGATTTAACGTGTAATGAAGGAGAATTTATGTTAAACAAAGATGCTAGTATAATGTTCTTGAAATGAGAAAGAACTAAGACTATATGCATGATAATAAATATAGTTTTTTGTTTTGATTTTTTATGCATGAAAGACCATGATTTGTGAGATATAAATTGAATAAATTTGAGATGGAATTGGGGATGATATTGATAAGGAATTGGGGTATAATTCAGGTATAATTGATGGACTATAAAGAAGATATTTTGAATTTGGTATAAAAATGATAAAATTTAAAAAACTAATGAAGGAAATTGATGAGAACCTTTGGACAACCCATCCCACGATCGTGGGAAGCCATACACAATCTTAGGAATTGCATTTAAGTGAAGAAAATGTTATTTTTGTAATTCTTGAACCAATTAAGGATAAGGCACCTTACTATGATACATTTGTACTTAATTAAGGCTTAAAATGAACCTAATTTGATGTTGATTAAGTTGGTTAAATATTTGATAAGTTTTGATTAATAATTGATGTTATAACTTAGGGAATAGATTATTTGATATCAATGTATCTAAGTTTTCAATTTAGGAGTGTTAAAGGAATGAAGATGTTCTTATGAATGTAAATATAGTTCAAAGGATATGAATAATGCATTAGGAATGAATGAATGAGAATTGGGAATTGTGTGAATACTTATAATGCTAGAAAAGGGTTAATGAATGTATGGTTGATGAATTTAGAATAATCAAGCTTACTTGAAGATATAAACCTAATTACAAATTAGTTATATCCAAGTTATGATGTATGATTGATTAAGAAATGTGAATAAGGATACATACCTAGGAAAAGTCAATTGGGCATGCATTGAATATGACATATGTATATATATGCATAATTGAATATGTATTTGATTGATCACCTTAGTAATGTGAATTATCTGTGTATTGTGTGATTTTAGATGCACAAGTCGAAAGACAACATCCATGTAACACCCCACTACTATATAGTATATACTCGAACATCCATAAGATATACAAGAAAATAACCTATGATAATGACATGTTAGAGCAATAGCAATCACCTAATAGGGCATCATAAATAAATGACAAATATACTCAAGATCAATTTCCTCATTCCATTTATAAAACATAATTTACAATGTTGCTTTTCACTCCATAATCCATATATACACTGTATGAAAAGCATATGAGAGCTTACTACTCTTTACAACATGTTCTACATGGAATGAGAAACTAAAAAAAGCATTCTATCTAACTCCTCAGTCTCAGCTAACCAAACCTTTAAGCCATTTCTTGAGTCCAAAATGCAAGTATAATACTTCTTCTAGAATGTCTTAGAAACTAAGTCCCCTCTCTCGTACCTGAAAATCAACGTTGCAATTTTGATGAGTTTTGCGAACTCAGTGAGTGAACTATCATTGATGTGCTCACTCATATCAGAACACAACATCACAAATACAAACCAATTTCACAAAATACCTCGTCTTAATAATACATCATAAATTTCATACATTTCATAAAATCTTTTCAAAATAATTCAATTCTCATTCTCAGTCACAGTCAATAATATTATCAAATGTACATATACATGGCATGTCATCATATCAACATAATTCAATATTTGCTCTCAATCATTCATATAGTACAATTGTAAATATATTGCAAATGCATATGCTCATGAGACTCCATATTAATTTTTATTTTGTTGTGACTGAGCACCTATTTACTGTCCTATATCCCTTGTGAATACCGGCTCTTTTCACATTCTGTCGCGTACCCATTGTGGACACCGGGCTCATTAATCACTGAGCCTGTGGCTCTTTATGTGCATTTTTTAAGCTTTAAGTTCTTTTTAGACTGGTAACTCTAGTCACAACCCCTTTATCTGATCATACATATCATGTAATGAAATGCATGAATTAACATATCACACTTTCAATAGCTTTCATTCATTTCAGTCACAATCACTTTTCATATTCATCAGACATAAGTCTAACATTCAACTTTTTGTTGAGAATACACTTTTCCTTAAGTTTTAACATCATTTTACAACTTCTACTTATCAAACATTCAACCAACTTATTCAATCATCGAGTTAGGTTCATTTTAAACCCCAATCAAGTCCATATGTACCATAGTAAAGTATCTTATTCTTAATTGGTTCAACAATTACACAAAACTGAACTTATCACTTCAGAACCTTGCCCACGATCGTGGTGGACCTTCCCACGATCGTTACAGAAGCTTGTGCATCAGGCCACGATCATGGAGACTATGACACGATTATGACAGAACCCAAATAATCAGGCCACGATCCTGCACTTAAGCCCACGATTGTGCACTAAAATGTTTTCCCCAATTCTGCATGAATGCATCAAACTTAAACACATACCAAACACTTGAATTTTCCAGATTACAAGCCCTTTAAACCTACTTCATTGCATGATCATCTAGCTTCATCTTGATTACACTAAGGTTCATTAAACTTTGCTCATTTATGTCATCAACAATCACTTCATATACATATACATACATCTCCAATTCAAGAACACTATAATAACATCTTTCTTTAATATAAATTTACCTTCTTTATACTTCAAATTCCAGTCCAATTCATCCATATAATAACCTATATAATCCAAAGTTTTCACACACTAAGAACAAGTAGAAAACGTCCAAATTTATCCAATATATTCCAGCACATATCATCACTAACACCATATACATTTCATTCCAATTCAATCATTATTATCATTTGATTAAACATGCCATAAGAATCAGATTTTTACTTACCTATTATACTTTCAATTCAGCTTAAAACTTCAGATTAAACTATCCCTCCATTCATGAAAAATTCATCACAAACTCAAGGTGAAAACAGGTTAATTCTTTGTCAACAAGATGAAGACCACTTTGAACAGGTTTCTTCGCTATTTTGTGAAGGGTTAAAGTGTGGATTTCGTGAAACAATTTAGCTAGGGTTCAAAAAAATGTAGAGAGAAGATAGGGACAGTTTTAGTGGTGTAACAACAATGAAGACAACAAAAACTTTGTTGCAGAATCTTGCTTCATCAAATGCTAGGTGTCACCAACTTTCAAAGACATTTGTCTTAAGGCATGTGACAAACTCATTTATTTATATATTTTTTCATATCATTTGGATGGTTTTTTGTCACTATAATTGGTATTTATTGTATTATTTGATTATTATTTGAATTATTGTGCCTTACATTTAATTTGTGTTTATAGGGGCAAAATTGTCATATTTTCATTTAATTATGATTAATTGATTTTAGGACAATTGATGCCAAATTATTTGTAATTTTTATTGTAGGGTACTTGGGAAAAATTAGAATTCAAAAGATGAAAGGAGAAAATAGCAAACAAGGATCAAAAAATACAAAGGAGGACCAAAATAATGTTGCTGAAGGACCAAGAGAAAATACAGTGAAGGACCAAAATCAAATGACGGCGAAAGACCCGAATTTGAAGAACTCCAGCAAAATCCTAGGACAAAAGCAGATAAAAGAAGAAGGAAACATAGGTGTTTCTGTTTCATGCAAACGTTTGCCAATTAACAAAAGAAAAACGACATAGCAAGACCAACTCACAACAGACCATAAACAACATCACTTAAAAGCAAATAAGTAAAGACAAAACGCAGAGGGGAACAATCCAAAATGCAGTGAATAAGGGGACATTTTATGAATGGACAATTTTAAACGTAAGAGGGTTTTCTGTTTTGAGGAGATATAAAAACATATCTTTCAATAAAAAAGAAAAGGGGGGATTATTGGACGGCAAACTACTCCACTCAACCAAACCTTGATTTCGTCCTTTTTCTCATCTCCCAAAAATCCAAACCATCATTCCCATCTTCCATTCCGTTTTCTTTTCGAATCTCAGCTTCTTCCTCACTATTCTGTCATCTCCTTCATTATCTTCCATGGATGATCGTCGAAGCTCGCTGTTGGCAGCGTCTTCTATGGTTTTCCATGGCTAGTTCATCCTGATCCTCCGATTCAATGGCAATGGCAGGAGTTTGGGTCTTCATAGGGGAGTTTAAGCTACATTTATCTTCTACCCATTTAATTATTTAGTGATTCCTAGTCTTAGGATAACTATTTAATTATTTTGGAGTTATGCATTGATTATATCTTTGTATTCGAAGATTTCTGTGGCTAGATTATTGTTTAGCAATTGACATTGTGCTAATTATGGCTTAATTTCATTACTTTGTTTTAGGTCAAGACTTTGTATTGAGATTTTAGTGAATATTTAGTGATTATTCAAGGTGGCTTGAATTATTGGATCATTATATCTATTATTGGCTTTAATTCCATTTTAATAATTATTGAGTAATAATTGAGCATTGGTTTTTAGTATCCTTAGTTCTATTTTACTATTCTGGTGGTAGTTAGTAGATTGGGACCTTGCAAAATATTTTGTGACAATTTGAGGTGGCTCAGTTATTGGATTAAAAGCTTGATTATAACTTTTGGTTCATTGTTTTTAACTCCTATATCTGTTTAAGTGATGACTGCCTGTGCTATTGAATTGGAGGGTTGCTTTTATCATTGTTAATCACTTGTGTTTTTCATTCCATTCACTCACTATCATTCCATATCACACGTTTTAAATTAAAAATACCAAAAACAAGTTCTTTATGTTTATTTTAATTCATTGCAATTTTAGTGATAGTTAATCAAATCAGACCCCATTCTATAGTTTAGGTTGCATTGCACTTTGTTCCTTAGGAATTTAATTTCATTTTTGACTCCTTAAAGAGAACGACCCAAGATTGCACTATATGCAATCCCTGGTTAAATTTAGAAGTAACCCCAAGTTGACATCAGACTTTGGTTATTTCAGAATGTAAGCCATGTATCCTCTTAATATGCTGCCATTGGTCTCCTACTAATTAATCCATATGTCTCCTAATAATTTGTCCACGTGTCACCTAATAATTGATCCACTTGTCAATTAATTACTAGTCCATTTGTCACTCATTTAACTATGCCAAATGTTACTTAATTATAGGTTAGTCACCCTAATTTTTTATTTATCAATTTATCTTACCACTTGGCATTTTTCCTAATCCAAATATACATATTAATTCATCACTCTCCCAGTTAATAACAATTAATTCCAAATTACTAATTTGAATCCAATCAAACCAAATTCGAGACATAACTATTCACAATTCACATCATGTTCATTTTAATTCTTTCATACTTCGGAATATGTCAATTGAGTGCATATGTTATTTTTGCAATTTGTACCAAATTCATAATTCATATGTCTATGTTAATGATATGCATGAGAATGCTCTCAATGCTATTACTCATTTCTAATGATCTAGGGTTCTAACCCTAAGTATGTTTCGAAAACTGGATATTACAATTCCCTCCCCCCTTAAGAAATTTTGTCCTCGAAATTCTTACTTTATTGATCAAATAGGGGTATTGTCTCCTCATGTTCTCCTTCGTTTCCCATGTAGCTTCTTCACTCGAATGATTCCTCTAAAGGACTTTAACTAATGGGATCACTCGGTATCTCAACTGCTTCGTCCGATAGCCCACTATCTTAACCAGTCCGTCTACATAACTTAGATTACTCACAATTTCAATCTCTTGAGTTGACAATATATGCGTCGGATCAGATCGATATCTCCTAAGCATACTGACATGGAACACATTGTGTCTCTGAGACATCTTTAATAGTAAGGCTAACTTGTAAGCCAATGGTCCACCTCTCTCTATAATCTCATAAGGACCAATATATCTAGGGCTTAGCTTACCCTTTTTACCAAAACTTAGCACTTCACAACAAAGTGATACTCTCAGAAACACTTTATCTCTTACTCGGTACTTTATATCCCTCCAGTGTTGATCCACATAACTCTTCTATCTATCTTGAGCCACTTTAATTCTATTACGGATTAGTTTAACCTTATCAATAGTATCTTGAATCAATTCTGGGCCTTCAACAATCCTTAGACCCTCTTAGTCCCAATACAAAGGTGAACGACACTTTTTGCCATATAACACCTCAAATGGTGCCATTTCGATAATACTATGATAATGATTATTATAAGCAAAATCAATTAGAGCAACATACTGATTCCATGCTCTCTGAGCATATTCTTAATAGTCTTAATAGTTCTCTCACTCTGTCAGTCTGTCTGAGGATGAAATATTGTACTGAAGTTTAACTTTGTACCTAAATCTGTCTGTAAATTACCCTCAAATCTCAAGATAAATCTAGGATCCCTGTCCGATATAATGGACACTGGAACCCCATGTAATCTTACAACCTTATTCACATATCTCTGAGCTAACTAATCCAGTGTATTGTTCTCCTTCATTGGTAAGAAATGAACCGATTTTGTCTATTAGTCAACAATGAACGATATAGCATCATGTTGCCTCAGAGTCCTCGACAAACCTGTAATAAAATCTATAGTGATTCTCTCCCATTTCCAGTCCAGAATAGGCAATGAATGTAACTTTCCAACTGTAGCCTAATGCTCTGCCTTAATCTGTTGGCAAGTCAAACACTTAGCAACATATTTAGTCACTTGATTCTTCATCCCTAGCCACCAAAAATGTTGTTTCAGCGTATTGTACATCTTGGTAGTAGCAGGATGCATAGCATAAGCTACTACATGTGCTTCCTCCAAAATTTCTTTTCTCAGATTCTCAACATCGAGTACACGCAATCTTTGCTTCAACCACAATGTCTCATTTCTTAATTCCAATTCAGAATTCAGGTTCACTTTCAACTTTTCAATTAGCTTCACAATTTCAGGATCCTTACTTTGTGCCTTTCTGATCCTCTCATGTAACATCGTCTAACCTTCAATGTAGCTAACAACACTTCATTCTGTCCCAAAATTAATTCAACATTCAATGCTCTCAAATGCACTAGATTTGGTAACCTCGATATCTGAACGTGTGTTACACTGCTATCCAATTTTTTGCTTAATACATCAACTATAACATTAGCTTTACTGATATGTGTATAATTGTTGATACGTTTAATCATTTACACTTAGCAATTAGTGAAAAAAAATGCTTAAGATACTCACTTTAATTCATATATGATTTTAGGTACAATTTGAAAGCAAAGAAATAAAAGTGAGTCGAAAGCACTACATTCAGGTCATTTTCTAAAGATTAATTTCACTTGTTGGAGCAAGAAAAAGAAAATTAAGATGATGAAGCAAAACGATAGCAGATGATAGGCAAGAGCAAGCTAAAACGCAGTCTGCATTTCAAGCAGACGTCTTGCGAAAACGCAGACATTTCATAAGCTGTAGGCTAGAGGGTTTTGAAGCGAACATGAATAGTTAAGGTGGATCAAAAACCATTGAAGTTAAATTGTCCCATTGAGCTACAGTGGAGAGAGAGACGGTAAAAACAAAAGAAGAGACAAAACAGTGGCATAAAAGATAGAAGAGTGGAGGTGAATAGTAAGGGTGGACTTTAAACATAATTTGTCACATCAATGAATAGTGAGAGAAGAGAGCATTAACGTGAGAAGAAAAGAAGAGAGTTGTGGCAGCGAACAACCGAAGGGGTTTCGGATAGGGTTAAAATGTGGGACTAAAGCATTATTTTGGGATAGACCCATGGAAGGCTAAATGTCCTTACGCCAGTTCGGAGCCAACATTGACACGGACAACTGGGGTTAAATATTTTTTATTATTTTGTTATTTCTTTCTCTAATTAGAAATTAATTATGCTATCTTGTATGAATTGATTAGGTATTTGAATGATGATGATTTTAATGCTATATTGAATCATTTTTCATGAAAACCCATTGCTAGAATCGAATACAATACGTAATTGTTGTATTCCCGATTCATGTGTAGCAACTAATAGTTTCGAGTCATCAGAGATAACATAACAAAGGTAAAATAATCCGAGCTTGTGTGATTATTGCCTAGATTGGTCTATTTTTCTGATTCATAATGCGATTGTCCAGATAAACTTAGAGAGCTTATTCTAGGTTTCCTGATATATAGGGTTAATTAATTAGTGCTTCATGATTAACTAGGATCTAAGAAAAAATTAGGATTAGAAGAGCTTGTTGTTAATCTACGACCAATAATTGCTAAGAGAGATAAAAAATAACAATAAATCAATGAATTATGCTTAATTAGGGTGTTAGCTGAGATTGAACCAAAGAATCGGATCCGTACTGAATTCCCCAATTTTATCATTTTTTTCATGTTTCCTTTAATTTTTTTTCATTAAGTTTATTTTATTTTATTGTGTTATTAAATCCAACCCCCCCCCCCAAAAAAAAAATCTAAACACTGATTAATTTCATTTCAACAACTTTTCACACACTCTCTGTGGGATCGACCTAGAATCACCACTGCTACAATAGTAGTCTAGTTATTTTATTTTGGCTAGTGTCATGACGTGCCTGTCAATTTTGGTGCCGTTGCCAGGAGTATGGTGTTTTGTTTTTGTTTGTGATTTTAATTGGTGTTTTGTATATGTTAAAGTAGTGCTCTAAAAGCAATCACCTTTAGCACTTTTGTACAAACTTTATTTTGATTAATAAAGCGAAAGGCAATGTTCATTAATTTGATATTCGTTAATATATAAATTGATATTGATCTTAACTCGAATTAATGAAGTCCATGATACAAAAAATAGCATGAAGGAAATCATGATGAGATCATGATAATGAGATTCCTATCATGTGCAATTATGTTAGTATCTAAATAATCCCTAGTCATAGGATTAATAAGACAGTACATTATTAATCCAGACAGACTAGCACATGTTATACTCCTTGATTTGATCAAGCAGTGGATCTCACAAACTGTAAACATGAGATGTTTACAGTTAACATGTGGATGCTTACTAAGAGTAGTAAGTACTTCGGATGACATGCTATGAGACTATCATATGGATGATCTATCGAATGTCAATGATTAATCTCATCGTAGTAATGATGCAAATATCCTTAGACTTGAGGTACTCAAGGATATCCTGGATACTAATCATGTGCTTTGACATCATTCATTCTTACTTCAAAACAAGGTCGCTCTTAGGGTGGTGATTGGGTACAGCTATTAGTAGTCGAAGGTAATTGGGTAGCCAATAAAGGATTCAACACTCCTGATAGGAGAAGATGATACCCACGACCTCTTGTCGGAGCCATTACTTAGGAGTTTCTGGCCAAAGCAGTTATATGTCATGAAGAGAGTCTTTAATGACAGATAGAGTAATGAGATCCCAGGACAAGAACTAACATCACTTAAACTAGATGTGACATAGTTGGTCTAGTGGGAGTTGACACATAGCCTATACTCCAAACCAAGTGGGGCATACTATTTTGAAAGGACAAATTGCACGGTAATTGTATATAGAAAAGTTCATAAGTTAGATAATTAATTATCGAAGAGTTCGTAAGTTAATCCACTTATATTCCAATAAATTGGCATCATGAAACGCTACATGATTTGCTTGAATTAAGAGTTAATTTAAGTGCCTAAAATAACCGAAAACCTAAAGGTCACACGTATAAAAGATCAGATGAAAAACATAGTGTATATGCCTTATAGGCCATGATTATGACCAAAGGCGAGCCTATTTTTAGGTAGGCCACGATTGTAACCGAGGGCACGAATGAGTACCTAAGAGTCTAACTACTTATTACACACTTAACTGAGAGCATAAGGGCTCTACAAGAGTTCTAGAGTGAGAGAAAGAGGTATCAAGAGTCTTGTTCTTGCAATTTATACAATTGTTGCATAAATCAAAGTGCATGCAATAAGAGTTTTGATCTATCTTCTATCATTTTGAGCATCTACTAGAACTCATCTAGTTTGGTGCTCAAATTACCCTTATACATTATTTCTTCTTGATCTTTGCGTGTTCTTGGGTGATCAAGGAAGGGTTTGGTGTTTTCAACAACCCAAAGAAGGAGAAGAAACAAGAAAGGAGGAGAAACAAAAGGTAAAAGTTTTATATTTCATGTTCTTTTACATATCCATGCATGCATGTATGATTTTGTATTTTTCCGGGTTGTCATGGTGTTGAAATCTACATTCCAACAATTCCACTTCATTCTTATGAATGTGATGCATGCATCCATGGCATCCCCAATAGTGGTATCAGAGCAAGTTTATGCATGTATAAATGATGTATTGAACATGTGCAAAGTGTTTACTGGGTTGTGACTAACATGCAAGTTGATTCGGAATAATTCGTGTAAATTGTAGAAATTTTTTTTGATTTCTTTCGCAGAAATATTTATAAGATGTTATTTCATGTTTCTGCTAAACGAAATTGTAATTGAATGCCATTTGCTATTTTATTTCGAATTAATATCCAAATTCTTCATATGTTGGTTTCTGGGAATTTCTGGAAAACTGAATGCAAGTACTGATTTTGAAAATAAAATCAGCAAATGCATTCTTTCATAGAAATGTTTATAAGGTGTTATGTTATGTTTTTGTAAAAATAAAATGCAATTGAATGTCATTTGCTATTTTATTACGAATTTAGTTTCAACTTGATGCATGTATGAAGTTCTGGGAAATTGCGGAAATATGATGAAGATGCATGCTTGTAAATTCCATATTAATTTTTATAAAAGTTGTTTTATAAATTTATGCATACACATGCAATATGAGATGTTGCTACATGTATGATATGCATGAAACTTATTGTTAAAGTGATTATCTTATGCATGCATGATGTAATGTTTGACTAGTGTTAGAAGTAATATGACAAGTGTCATACACGTGATGTGTTGCCTTATTCCAATTTATTAATAAATAATTCCTAAGATTAGGCCCTGTAATTTTTTATTAGACACATTTAGAATGTGTATAAGACTTTGGAAATTTTCTAGAATTAATTGAATTTGATTCAATTATTAAATCAAGTCAAAGTCAACATTAGTCAACATTTTGAAAATTGATAGAGTTGACTTACTTAATGACATAGTGTATTTATTTCGTTTATAAGACCCTAATAAAGTTCTTTTGTGATAAGAAATGTATTATTTTGATGGTAATAACATGCTTAATGAATGTGCTTGAAATTAAGGTTTTGGAAATTTTTCGAATATCGAATCGGGCTCTTTAGTGTCTAGTAGGTTAACTTATTTATCTTGATGATTTTGGCAGTCAAGAAAATTTTGACTTGTGACGAAATTGTTTAGATAAATTTGAGATGAACTAGGAATATTATAGATGACTAATTGATGTATGGGAATTTTGGAAACTTTAGGGATTAATTTACAATTAATCCAAGTAGAGCATAGCATTTCTAATGTGACTAGGTAAAGGAATATAAACTAGGATTAAAGTATTTAATATGGACATCAAAATAATTAAATTTTAGGGTTCCTAATCGAATCACATTCATAATTCGGATTATCCAAGATTAACACTAGTACCAGATTAAGATCAAGAGTTGAATCAAATCACAAACTTTGGATGCATAGTCAAGTCACAACCTAAATTAAATCTCCTTTATGTGATACATGCTTTAGATGCATTTTAAGGGTAGTTATGGAAATAGTCTCAATTCAATTGAGTTGTCCATAATCTAAATGTATGTATGTGATATACATATTCAAGATCATCCATGTATTGATAAGAACAAAGAACAAATCTCTTAACCGAATATTAGGACTTATGCCTTCCATTGATATGGCAGGAACTAGAGTTCTTTTAGAGTTAGGTTGTTAGGCAAACCTAAGCTCGCTCTACATGAATACGTTCAAACCATGGAAATTAGATTTCCAGATTAATGGTTTAGTCCTAACTGGAAGCATTGATTTGTTGGGCAAACCTAAGGTCAACGTGGATAGAGGTGAAGTTGGGTTATATGCATGGGATCTATACAAATCAACAGTTGATGACCAAATGAGTGTGCTAAATCAACATTTGATGGCATAAGTCGATATTTTCATAAATGAATGCAATTGGTATGAATGATACCTACCGATTGACTTAAGATGGCTTGTTAGGCAAACCTAAGCTCATTCTTGGTGAAATCGGATATCGACCCATTGAGAAAACTATAATTTTCTTGAATTCATAGTGAGGGCTATAGATTTGAATAAGAATAGTGGGACCTGTAATGCATGTGATTAAAGCCCTTATTGATATGCATTATTGTACATTCTAACACTTTCTCTCGTTCTTCTAGGTTATTGAATCATCACGATGTCTTCATCTATTGTGAACCTACGATCTCTATTAGATTCCAACAAACTCATAGGACCTAACTTCTTAGATTGGCTATGGAATTTGAGAAGATATGTCCTAGATGAACCACTTCCCGATCACCTTACTATCGATGCATCTGAGGAAAATCAGAAAGCTTAGAAGAAGCTACTAAATGATAGTGAGTTGGCTAGCTGAATATGTTGGCCTCTATGTCAACAGAACTGCAGTAGCAACATGAGGCTATGGATGCTCATATAATAGTCTATCATCTAATGGAACTATTTAATGAGTAAGCTCAGTCTGAAAGGTTCGAGACCTCGAGGTTGCTTTTCCATTCTAAGATGGTTGTGGGATCATCTCCAGTGCAATATACGCTGAAGATGAATGGATACATTGAGAGGTTAGGTAGTTTGGGTTTCATAATGGATCGTGAATTTAGACCTAATTCTGACTGGTTTGACCGATAGTTATTCACAGTTTATGCTTAATTATCGAATGAACCAAATATCCACAACAATACCTGATCTGATTAATCTGCTCAGAATAGCTAAGCAGACTGGCAAGAAAGATAGTAAGGCTATGATGCTAGTGGACTCTGCTTCTAGTTCTCGAAAGAAGAACTAAAGAAGAAGAAGAAGTCTAAGAAGCCAGTGGGAGGTGTAGCCAAGAAGAAGGCAAAGGAGACAACTTCAAAGGGGATATGCCTCCATTGCAACAAAGAAGGACATTGGAAGAGGAACTGCAAAGCTTATATGGAGTCACTGAAATAAAAGAAGGCATTAAATGACCAACCGTCTACTTCAGGTATGATATTTGTCATTGAGTTTAATAGTATTTCTGATCATAACATTTAGCTATTAGATACCAAATGTGGCTCACAAATATGTGTTGATATACAGGGTCTCAGGGGTAGCAGACCGCTCAAGAAGGGAGAGATGGACTTACGTGTGGGAAATGAAGCAAGAGTTGCTGCATTAGCTGTAGGGACATATGTTTTGTGTCTTCTTTGTGGGCTAGAGTTATTTTTTGGAAATTTGCTATTATGTACCCATTGTGACAAAAAACTTTGTATCTTTCATGTCTTAACAAAGCAGGATTTTATTTAATTTTTTCAAGCAATGGTTGTTCAATTAAGTTGAATGGAATTTTGTATGGTACTACTCCATTATGCAATGGAATTTACATATTAGATATGTGCAATCCAATTTTAAATATCAATGACAATAAAAGAAAAAAACGAGAAAACTTAAAATCATCTTACTTATGGCATTGTCGACTTGGCCATATAAATGAGAAATGCATGTTTAAGCTATATAAGAAAGGTAGCCTAGTGTCATTTGATTATGAATCATATGACACATGTGAATCTTACTTGTTAGGTAAGATGACTAAATTACCTTTTAAAGGAAAAGGTGAATGAATGAATAGGTTATTAGACCTAATACATTCTGATGTATATGGTCTGATGTCCATTCATGCTTGTGTACTTCATTAATTTTATCGACAATTATTCACGATATGGGTATGTGTATTTAATGAGATACAAGTTTGAAGCATTTGAAATGTTCAAACAATTTAGTGATGAAGTAGAGAAATAACTTTGTAGAAGTAGTAAGACACTTCGATCAGATCAAGGTGGTGAATACTTAAACGAGGAATTTCTAACTTATCTCAGAGATAATGAGATAGTATCCCAGTGGAATCCACCCTACACACCGCAATATAATGGTGTGGCTAAAAGGAAAAATTGAACCTTATTAGACATGGTAAATTCATTGATGGTCTTAGCAGATCTATCAAAATCCTTTTGGGGTTATGCACTGGAGACTGCTAGTTATGTGACAAATAGAGTCCCTTCAAAGACAGTTGAAGTTACTCCATGTAAGATATGGACTAACAAAAGGCCCTACCTTTCTCATATAAAAGTCTGGGGCTGTCCGGCTTATGTGAAGCGGATTCAATCAGATAAGCTTGAACCGAAATCAAATAAATGTCTGTTTATAGGATATCCTAAGGAAACAATTGGGTGTCAATTTTATAATACTTTAGAGTAAAAGGTTTTGTCTCAAAGCATGCTATCTTTTTAGAGAAAGAATTTGTTTTAAGAGAAGACAGTGGGAGCAAAGTTGAACTTGATGAAGTTCATAATGCTCAAACAGACGCAGATCAATTACCTAAAATTGAAATTATTGTTCACACAGATGAGACATCAGTTGAACCTTTTGACACACAAAATGTTCGTAGGTCAATTAGGATACGCAATGTTCCAGACAAATATGGTTTTCTCATAAGTGAATAAAATGATGTATTGCTCATAGAGGACGATGAGCCTACAACCTATGAAGAGGCTCTGAAGAGTTCAGAATCTGAAAAATGGCTTCAAGTTATGAAGTCCGAAATGGATTCCATGTATGAAAACAAAGTATAGACTTTGGTTGACCTACCCGAATGGTTAACATACATCAGATGCAAGTGGATTTTCAAAAAGAAAATCTACATGGAAGATAATGTGATTACCTATAAAGCGAGGCTAGTCGCTAAAGGTTATCGTCAAAGACAAGGAGTTGACTACTAGGAAATGATATCTCAAGTTTGCATTAAATTAAAGTTTGGTTGTAGAATTTTTCCATGAAAGACCTTAGAGAAGCAACTTATATATTTGGAATAAAGATCTATAGAGATAGATCAAAGAAGTTACTAGGTCTTTCAAAGTCAACATACATAGACAAAGTGCTAAATAGGTTTAGCATGGAGCGGTCCAAGAGAGGGTTTTTCCCCATGACTCGTGGGATAAAACTCTCGAAATCTATATATCACAAGATGCAAGATGAGAGGACTCGTATGAGTATAATACTATATGCTTGGGTAGTAGGATCAATAATATATGCTAATTTATGTACAAGACCTAATATATCTTATGGTCTAAGTGTTACGAGCAGATATCAATCAAATCCTGGTGAGGGTCACTGGATGGTTGTCAAGAATATCCTAAAGTACTTGAGAAGGACTAAGGATGTATTCTTGATATATGGAAATGAAGATCTCGTAGTGGGTGGGCATATAGATGCTAGTTTTCAATCTGAACAAGAAGACTCCAAATCTCAGTTAGGTTATGTTTTCATACTGAATAGTGGAGCAGTCAGTTAGAAGAGTTCCAAATAAGAGACAACTACAGATTCAACGATTGAGTTAGAGTACATTGCAGCTGAGGAAGTGGTGAAAGAAGTTGTTTGGATCAAGAAGTTCGTTATGAAACTTGGAGTGGTTCTGAGTATAATTATACTGTGACAACAATGAGGCTGTTGCTTAAGCCAAGGAACTAAGGCCTCATCATAGGTCCAAGCACGTACTCAAGAGATATCACCTAATCAGGGAGATAATTGATAGAGGTGATATGAAGATAGAGACAATGCCTATAGATCAGAATGTCACTGATCTTTTGACAAAGCCACTTATTCAAATAAAATTTGATTCTTGTGTAGCCGCCTATGGTATTAGATCCAAAGGTGATTGGCTTTAATGCAAGTGGGAGATTGTTAGAGTAGTGTTCTAAAGGCAATCAAATTTAGCACTTTTGTACAAACTTTATTTTGATTAATAAAGAAAAAGGAAATTTTCATTAATTTGATATTTGTTAATATATGAATTGAAATTGATCTTAAATTGAATTAATAAATTCCATGATACAAAACATAACATGAAGGAAATCATGATGAGATCATGATAATGAGATTCCTATCATGTGCAATTATGTTAGTATCTAAATAATCCCTAGTTATCGGATTAATAAAACAAGACATTATTAATCCAAACAAACTAACACATGTTATACTCCTTAATTTGATCAAGTAGCGGAGCTCACAAACTGTAAACATGAGATTTTTAGAGTTAATATGTGGATGCTTACTAAGGATAGTAAGTACATCGGATGACCCACTATGATATTATCATATGAATGATCTATTGAATGCAGTGATTAATCTCATCATAGCAATGGTGCAAATATCCTTAGACTTAAGGTACTCAAGGATATCTTGGATACTAATCCTATGCTTTGACATCATTCCCTATTACCTCAAGACGAGGCCGCTCTTAGGGTGGTGATTGAGTATAACTATTAGTATTCGAAGGTAATTGAGTAGCCAATAAAGGATTCACCACTCTTAATAAAAGGAGATGATACCCACATCCTCTTACTAGGGTCATTACTTAGGAGTCTCTGGCCAGAGCAGTTATGTGTCATGAAGAGAGTAATGAGATGTTAGGACAAGAACTAACATCACTTGGACTAGATGTGACATAGTCAACCTAGTGGAGTTCACACATAGCCCATACTCTGAACCAAGTGGTGTATAGTATGGTGAAAGGACGAATTGCACGTTAATTATCTATGGCAAGGTTTGTAAGTTGGATAATTAAATATCGAAGAGTTTATAAGTTAATCTACTTATATTATGGTAAATTGGCATCATGAAACACTACATGATTTGCTTGAATTAAGAGTTAATTCAAGTGTCTAAAATAACCAAGAACCTAAGGGTCACACGTATAAAAGATCAGATGAAAAGCATAGTGTGTATGGCTAATAGGCTACAATCGTGACTGAAGGTGAGCTTATTTTTAAGTGTGGCCATGATCGTGACTGAGGGCATAAACGAGTACATAAGTGAGTTCTTCACTTATGTACATAAGATTCCAATGTGTAAGAGCAAAAGTCCCCTAGAAGAGTTCCCCTAGAAGAGTTCTAGAGTGAGAGAGAGGTATCAAGATTCTTGTTCTTGCAATTTATGCAATTGTTGCATGAATCAAAGTGCATGCAACAAGATTCTTGATCTATCTTCTATCATTTTGAGCATCTATTAGAACTTATCTAGTTTGGTGCTCAAATCACCCTTATACATTGTTTCTTCTTGATCTTTGCGTGTTCTTGGGTGATCAAAGAAGGGTTCGGTATTTGCAATAACCTAAACAAGGAGAAGAAATAAGAAAGGAGGAGAAATAAAAGGTAAAAGTTTTATATTTCATGCTCTTTTACATATCTATGGATGCATGTATGATTCTGTATTTTTCCAAGTTGTTATGGTGTCAAAAAAGTTTTATATTTTATCGTCTTTTACATATCTATGCAAGCATGTATGATTCTATATTTTTCCGAGTTGTCATGGTGTTAGAATCTAGATTCTGACACATGACAACCTAGAAAAATACAAAATTATACATAGTGTTGGAATCTAAATTCCAACACTTTTGTTGCATTGTCATGCTGTAATGCATACATCCATGGCATCCCCAACAGTATATATTTGTCTGTAATTGATTTCTTTTAAGTTATTTTGAGATTTGTTCTTTTTTTTCTTGTTTGTGATTAAAAAATTTGATATAGATGGAAGTAATTTTTTCTTTAATTTATATTCTCAGTCCTATAAGAGTGTTTGGACTGATCAACCTAACTTTTGTTATGGATGGGATAATCAACCAAATTACTTCCATGATATACTTCTATGATAGTTCACAAGAAGCACAACAATTCTTGTACATACCAGAAGCTTCCTATCAAGGCTCAGGTACATCCTTGGAAGAATTAGTTAATGTGTATGTTGCTAACACTTTGCAATTCCAGCAGGAAACAAGTTATAGAATCAAAAACCTGACAAGCCAGGCAGATAAATTGATGGAAGTATTAACCGCCTAGCATCACAAAGCAAAGAGACATAACCATATCAACCTAAGGAGGGATGGATATTTTTGCAGAAACTTTACAAAGTGATAAGGATATTGAGAAGTATGAGGTCAATCCTCAATGAATTTCTTGTGTCGAAGAAGCTGAGGAGGAGCTTGAAGCAGAAAAAGATACATCTTTTAGCTCGAAGGTAAGAAATGAGTTCATAATTATTGTTGAGACCAACTCCTTACCTTTACCTAGTAGGTTAAAGGAATTAAAGGAAGAAGAAAAAGGCAAAGAGCTGCTCAAAATATTTTTGGAGTTTATGAACTAAGTCGAGATTGTGAATCTGAGGATAGGGAAGATGTTGAATGGGGATGATGATTAACAAAGGCCTTATCCAAAACAACCTCGAGTGGAAGTGGGGCTAACTGTAATACCTGAAGATCACAATTTTGTCACGTGAGGGGAAGAAGGAGTCGAGCCAGTGACCCTAAACAAAGGCGCTTCTTAGGAGGCAACGCAAGGGAAGTAAATTTCTTTTCTTTACATTTTCATATTTCTTTTTATATGTATTTGTGTTCTTTGTTGGTTTGTTTTTTTGCTTATTTTTGAGTTTTCAATCAAAATGAGAGAAAGAATAAAACAAACACGAAAACATTTGCTCGTTTTCTATTACTTCTAGGATTATTTAATCATGAGTAGAGAATGAATTGATTAGAGAATTTTATAGCAACTTTGTCATGTACTTTTGCTCTTATGATTGGTTGATGTGCATTATCTTTAGAAGAGTAGTGACTAGTGGTAGACAAAGCCAATGAGATTTTAAGCCTTATTTGATTGACACATTCATATCAGTCTCATTGTCTTTTGATAATGTGTGATCTTCATTACATGTACATCTTGATTTTGCCTTGAATTTCTATTCGAGACCATATTTTTATCACATGCATTAACATGAAATTGATTAGGCATTCTTTGTTTTTCATAAACTATATTAGAAAAATAACCTATCCTATTGACATGATTTTTCCCTTAACAAACTCCTTTGAGCTTTATACCTTTCTTTTTGTATCAACCACATTACTTGCTTTATATTTAACCAAATGTCCTACCCAAGCCATAAAGCTAATGGAGCATTTGTGATTAGTGAGTTTGTGGATGTACACAAGTGTGAGTGTTGGGGTGTACATATGTGTGGATTGATTGGAATGTTATTTTATGTCTTATCATTAAATCCCCATGTTAATGTAGTTTCTTTTAATGTTAAAAAATAAAGAAAAAAGAAAAGAGAAAAGAAAAGAAAATTAAAAAGAAAGAAATTAAAAAATGAAAAAATTTTGTTTAAATAAATTTATCGAGGAAGTGCATATAAGTTTGCAAAGTTATTCATGATTAATGCATCTTCCTAAAGTTGTAATGAATGTGTTATTTGAGTATGTTAAATATGAGGTAGATGTTGGCTTGGAAGGTTCACTCTTGTGGTTTCAATGCATTGTTGGCATAAATTGCATGAGGATTCCTTCTGAGTGGTATATGCTTCATGTGGTTGGTGTGTGAGAGTTGAATTGGGTTATGAAATATAAATGTTGCATTTGTCCTAACTAACGGTACCCAGTTTTTTATGAGTGTTGCTTTGTTTCACTAGCTTAATGACTTTCATGGTACTTGACCTAAATATATCTCATCTTACCTTTACCTACGTTACAACCCTAAAAAGTATTTTGATTCATAATTTTGCGTATGAATTATAATGGTGGAGAAATGAAATGATATGCAAGGTTATGGATTGTGATGATCATGAATGGTGTTGAGTGTACCTATAGATATATTTTACTTAAACACATTTTTCGAGTCTACCATTAGATTGCTCAATTTTCGAAGATGAAGCGTGTTGATTGATCATGAGTAGAAGCATTGAATGTTGAATTATTGCTATAATTTTTTAAAGTCATTTATCTTTAGTTATGATTATATAGTCTTGGAAAATATGGGAAATGAGTCAATGTTTTTAGGTATTTGAGCTTAATTTTAATGTTTTGCCTGAGGATGGACAAAAGCTAAGTGTGAGCATATTTGATATGAATGGATTTTGCTACATTTTTATGTGTTATTTCATTTGAATTCATTCCTATTTTTTGTGTTTAATTGCTCATTTTATGTACCTATTGGTTTTACATGTAGATTTAATGATGGAATACAAATATAAGATTAAAGCATGAAGTTTTGAAGCCATTAGCAGCTAGGAAGATTGTCCATAATGCAGCCAACAAAGTGAAAAATTGGAGAAGCATTAAAGAGGTTGTCCAAAACGAGAGCCAAATGTGTTTAATGAAGAGCCAAAAACTTGTCCAAAATGGCAGCCCTTGGAGCTTTCCTTGCACACAAAATGACAACATCTTTGGAGGTCCTCCTTGCTTCAAAACACAGCTTAATTGGCTTTTAAAAATCCAGCAATACAACATCACCATCTATGTTCAAAGGAGAGGCCATAGGGTTATAAACAAAATAAGCTACAGTAGCATGGTCCATAAAGTTAAATTGTCCCATTGAGCTACAGTTGACAGGGAGGCGGTAGAAATAAAAGAAGAGACAAAATAGTGGTGTGAAAGAGAGAAGAGTGGAGGTGAATAGTAAGGGTGGACCTTAAACTTAATTTGTCACATCAATGAATAGTGAGAGAAGTGAGCATTTACATGAGAAGAGAAGAAGAGAGTTATGGCAGTGAATAGCTGAAGGGGTTTTGGATAGGGTTACAATGTGGGGCTAAAGTATTTTCTTGGGATAGACCAATGCAAGGCTAAATGTCCCGATGCCAGTTCGGAGGCAACATCAATCCCGACGACTTGGGTTAAGTATTTTTTTATTGTTTTGTTGTTTCTTTCTTTCATTGGAAATTGATTATGTTATCTTGTATGGATTGACTGGGTATTTGAACAATGATGATTTTAATGCTCTATTAAGTCGGTTTTTTTTTACGAAAACCCATTGCTAGAATCGAATGTAATACATATCGTTGTATTCCCGATTCATGTGTAGCAATTAATGGTTCCGAATCATTAGAGATAACATAACATAGGTTAAAGGTCTATTTTTCTTATTCATAATGCGGTTGTCCGCATAAACTTAGAGAGCTTATTCTAGGTTTCTCAATAGCTCGGGTTAATTAACGAGCACTTCGTGATTAACTAAGATCTAAGGAAAAATCGGGATTAACAGAGCTTGCTATTAATCTATGACCGATAATTACTAAGAGAGATAAAAGAACGATAAATCAATGAATTATGCTTAATTAGGATGTAAGCCGAGATTGAACCAAAGAACTGAATCCCTATCGAATTCCCCAATTTTATCATTTTTCGCATGTTTTCTTTAATTTCTTTTCATTAGGTTTATTTTGTATTATTTTCTTATTGAGTGGGGGGGGGGGGGG
>JAOQMS010000008.1:32891041-32907091 GCA_027563885.1 Erythroxylum longipes | reverse complement strand
TTGATAACACTTCCTTCTAGAAAATTGTTCCTCATTGTCTTAAGTTTCTAATGACACCAAAATCATTCAATTCGGTTTAGTACTATAAAAGTTATGCCCCAATCATTTTTGGTTTGCTCCAATACTAACACAGCATTCTATGTTCAAATTCCCTTAAACAATTTAGACCCTTAGATACTGAATTTAAACTTCATTGCTTCACAAAACTCGTATACCTATGGATCTAGTTTACTCAAAATCAAAAATCACCTCATTTGGACAATTAAAAAAAACATTATGCCCAAAATACCAAAACATGTCTGTGCAGAAAAATGGATTTCGCCGTGGCGAAGTTTTCCAAAAACTCATTTCGAAGACATTTTTCAACATTCTTCATCTATATACTCCCCAACTTTCAAATATAAACCATATTAACCACCTCTTCTACTTCATTTCCAAGCTCATTGCAACACAATATCATTAACAAATACATCAAAATCTATATTTGATTACTAACCCTAAATGATTAAAACATATGCATTTACCCATTCTCAACAACTTCCCACACATATTCATCTCTTAACTAACATCAAAACATGTTTCATTCATCAAATCAAGAAGAATGATGCTTATACTTACCTTGATTTAGCTTCAAAATCTTCAAAGCCCTAATTTTCCTTCTTTTTCTCTTCTTTTCTTCTCTTCTTCTCTTCACTCACGTTTCTTTCTTCTTAAACATACAAGACAATAACTTCTTCTTCTTTTAATAGCCTTAATGAGTGTGCAAAGTCCATTTTGCCCCTTGCCTAAGGCCTTATGCCTTTTTAACCTCAAGTGACTTGCCAAATTTTGCCCTTTTATGCATTCTTACAACTTTAATTCCACTAAACCATATAATAAAATCCTACTAACCTTCTCATAACAAATTAACTCCAAAATTAATCTATCGACACCTTATAATTCATTTAAATCATGCTTAATAAATAAAAAAATTTGGGGGCCAACAATATATCCTCCGAATCCAAATGGAATAGCTAACAACGATGTTGTAGTTAACCGATGCTTTAGCTCCTCAAAACTTGTCTGACATTCATCAATCCATTTGAATGGTATATTCTTTCTTAGAAGTTTTATCAAATGGGTTGAGATCAATGAAAACCATTCAACAAACCTTCTATAATAACTGACTAATCCAAGGAAACTCTGGATTTTAGACACATTTCTTGGAGCTTCCCATTTCATAACTTCTTCTACTTTCTTTGGGTCTACCTGTATGCCCTGTCCAGATAGGATATGACCCAAAAATACTACTTGATCAAGCCAAAATTCACACTTACTGAACTTGGCATATAATTGTTTCTCTCTTATTATATGTAGGATCAATCTCAAATGCTCATAATGTTCTTCTTTACTTTTTGAATACACTAAAATATCGTCAATAAATACAATGATAAAGTGATCTAAATAAGGTTGGAATACCTTATTCATCAAAGCCATAAAAGCAGATGGAGCATTTGTTAACCCAAAAGGCATCACCATAAACTCAAAGTCCCATATCTTGTTTTAAATGCACTCTTCAATACATCAGCCTCTGCTATCTTCAACTGATAATATCCTGATCTCAAGTCTAATTTTGTGAACACCTGAGCTCTCTATAACTGATCAAGCGAATCATCTATCCTCGATAGAGGATACTTGTTCTTCACTGTCACCTAATTCAACTATCTATAATCAATACACAATTTCCATCCTTCTTCTTCATAAACAAAATTGGAGCTCCCCAAGGTGACACATTGGGACTGATAAAACCCTTATCCAATAACTCTTATAACTGTGTCTTAAGTTCCTTAAGTTCCACATGTGCCATCATAAATGGAGGAATAGATATAGGAGCAGTACCTAGAACAAGGTCAATGTTAAACTCTGTTTCCAATGTTAAACTCTGAGGGTAATCTCAATAATTCAGTAGGTAACACATCCAAAAAATCCATAACAATAGGAATATCCTAAATGGTCTGTTCATTCTGGGTATCCATTACATAAGCTAAATAAGCCTCGCATCTACCTCGAATCAATCTTAAAGCACTTATTGAGGAAATCAATCTGGTTGGCACTACTTGACTAACTCCTTGAAATATTACTTTCGGCTAATTAAGGGATTCAAAGATGACTTCCTTAGTGTAGCAGTTCATCACAGCCCTATGTGTAGTAAGCCAGTCCATACCTAAAATAAGGTCTATCTCTTTTAACTGTAATATTATCATATCGACTTTAAACTCTGCTTGATTAATCTGAATGATATACCTTTTACACACCTCTCCAATCACTATAGTATTACCTATTGGTGTACTTACCTCTAAGTCACATTTCAATATCTCCTCACACAATGCATTTTAGATGCCAGATGCAATGTGATGAATGAATGTGTAGATCCTGGATCTAACGATGCAAATGCCTCAAAATTAAAGACATTCAACACACTTGCTACAACATCTGGGGATTTCTGTGCCTCCTGTTTGGTAATGACATAGATCATGGCCTGAGACTGCAATTGGTTACTCTGCACCTCAGTCCTAACACTAGGCCTTGCTGAATGAATTCTACCTTCTGACCTGCTCCACTGGCTCTACTCTATTGGACAGTTATCTCAATCACTGATCCTCCTCTCATTCTAAACTGTTGTCCCAAAATCTCGGGATAGTCTCTAATCTGGTGCTCAAAAGAGCCAAAACAAAAACAAGCTCCTGATAAATTCCAACATTCCCCACTATGTTTCTTCCCACAGTGTTCACAATTAGGCATCTGTTGCATCTAACCAGATACTGTACCTCTACCACTGCCAGCTTTTACAAAACTGCCCCTCGGTCTAAATCCCTACTGTTTTGATCTGGTCTAAACCTTCTCTAGAATCAGGTTGGAACTTACCCTTTTCATTCTAGCCTCCTGTATGTATTCTCCTTATCTATCTTTCAACAATTGTTCTAATCGGATCGAGGCAGCTCGTAGTTCTGTAAAACTACCCATGTTAGTGATATCTGACATCATCTTAATCTCTATATTTAGCCCATATTCAAACCTTTTGCATTTGTCCTCCTCAGTTAGTATCAACGCAGTAGCATACCCCATTAACTCATTAAATCGCATCTCATATTTAGCTACTGTGAGACTACCTTATTTCATATCTAAAAACTCTTTCATCTTCCTATCCAAATAGATCTTGGTAATATAGTTCTCTTTAAACTCCTTCAGAAAATCTTCCCACTTCAATCCACAAAGTTGGGCGAAACTACCGGGAACAGTCTTCCACCAATGATATGCTAGATCTTACAATAGCGAGACTACGTAATCAAACTTCTCGTCAGACTCGCAGTCCATATGATCAAAAATCCTTTCTGTTCTCTCTAACCATCCTTCTGCCTCAGTAGGGTCTGTACTTCCATAGAAGTCCACAACCCCCTGCTTCCTAAGCTTATCATACCTCCTCTCTCTCCACTCAGAAATTCTCGAATGCATTTGTTCAAATTTAGATATTAGAGACTCTCTATTGGCTTCTACAGACTCTATGTCAGCTGACTCTGCAACTTAATCTCCTATAGCGGATGACATATAACAAAAATAATTGTGATCACTATACAAGTCTCTCACTATATATCATGTCTAAATGTTCTTATATCTGTCCCTATGGATGAGAAACCATCTCTAATACCAAAAATGTAACACCCCACTATTATAGAGTATATATTCGAACATCCAGAGGATGTACAAGAACAAGGCATGTGGTAAGTGACAAGTGTCATAACACTTGTCACACACCTTAACCTATACGACACCCATATACTTGAAGACCATCTTCTTACTTTTTGTTACATGCTCTCATTTTATTCTTTCTTCTCTCAAATTTCGACACTCACTCCTCACAGTCACGATGTTTAGCTTTGCCAAAAATCAACACCTTGCTACTCTAACAAATTTTGTTATCTCTTCTAGTTGATGAAACCCATTTATATTCCCATCTTGTTCTTGAAATGGTGATGATTGTGTAAGCTCGAGAAGCTAGGTTTACTTGACGATTTAAGAAGTTTTTGACATAAACAAGTAAGTATATTATTGATCTTCATGGCTTGTTTAATATAAGCTTTTATGATGATTGTTTAAGGATGGATTGATGGTGTTAATGGTGTATGAAGTGTGTTGGAATGTTGATGAATAAATGTATACGTTTTGTGTTCTATTTTTATGTAAATGATCAATAATAGTTTATGTATTGTTATATGGATTATTTTGAGATGGAATTGAGGTAAAGATGATGAGAAAATGAGGTATAAATAATGAACTATGAAGTAGATGTGTTGGATGTAGTACGTAAGGGTTAAAATCTAGAAATTTTAAAGGAAAAGGATGATGATATTTTCGGATCACCCATCCCATGATCGTGAGAATGCCTCCATGATCGTGGGAAAGACATTGAAAGTGAAATGTTATCTTTTAATTGATTGTTGAATCAACTAATGTCAAGTTAAATTACTTTGGTACATTTAGACTTGATTGAGGCTTGAAATGAACATAGTTTGATGCTGAACAAGTTGATAAAGTGTTTGATAAGTTTAGGTTGTTAATTGATGTTATAACTAAGCAATGGATTGTTGATATCATGTAACTAAATTTGGAAATTTAGAGATGCTATATGAATGAAGGTGTCCTTAAAAATACAATTGTGATCCAAAGGATATGAGTAAAGTGTATTAGGTATGAATGAATGAAAATTTTAATATTGTGTGATTATATAATGATAGAAAAGAAATTGATGAATGTGTGATTGATTATATTATAATAATCAAGCTTCTTTGAGGTGTAATCCTAAGTGCAAGCCAGACATATACAAATTATAATGTTTGAATGATCATGACTTGTGATTGAGGATATATACCTGGGAATAGTTAATTGAGCATGCATTGTACATAACACATATATATATGTGCATGATTGGATATTAATACGATTGAACAACTTAGTAATGTGTAAAGATGCATGTATTGCATGAATTTAGACGCTCAAGTCGAATGCCAACATCCAAACATTGCCAATTTGTCAAGGCAATAGCTATCTGGAGTGTACTATGAGTCAACCTAGATGTTTTCTCACTATGATTAATTTTTTTCTGTTTAAATTTCAGCTATTGAACTGTTATTAATGTGATTAACATAATTATGGACATTAATGGTCCGAGGAGTTTGATAATTGAGATTGTATTAGAAGTGTTTCATAATTGAATGTGAATCTGAAAGAAATATGTGTACTCAACAAATTGTTGAATGCTGGACTTAGATTCGATGAATATATGAAAAATGACTATGTGTAATGAATGAAAGTGATTGATTGCATATAATGAGAAATGATGCATTTCATCATATTGATATGCATGATCAGATAAAGGAGTTGTGACTGGAGTGACTAGTGAAAAATAGCTTAAAGCTAAGAAATGCACATAAAGAGCCACAGGCTCAGTAGTTAATTAGCCTGGTATCTGCAATAGGTATAGGACAGTTATTAATGAGCCCGATATCCATAATGGATACGGGATAGTAAAAAGGTGCTCAGTCACAACAAAGTAATAATGAAAGTGAGTCACATGTGAATTTGCTTATATAATTTGTTTGAACGGTTCTAGAATATAAATGCAAAATAGTGTACACAAATTGTATTTGTTGAAGCATGATGAAATGTGATGTGATCTATAATATTTGATTATATGATATGTCTGTGAATTGGATGGTTAGTTATCCTTGTGAGTTGATATGAGTGAGCACATCGAGGATAGTTCACTCACTAAGTTCGCAAAACTCATTAAAATTACAAATATTGATTTTTAGGTATACGAGGACGACTTAGCTCCTAAGGCAAACTCGTAGAAGTCTAGTTCTGTCCATTTTGGAAGTCACAAATGGCTTAAAGGTCTGGTCAGCTGATACTGAGGAATTTAGTTAGAATATTTTTGTTTAGTTCCTCATTCCATGTAGAACTTATTGTAAAGAGTAGTAAACTCTCATATGTTTTTGATACTGTATATATAGATTATGTCGTGAAATGCTACAATGTAAATTATGTTTTATAAATGGAAATGAGAAGTTGGTCTTTTGAATTCTTAAGCTCTATATGATGCCATAATAAGTGAATGTGATTGCTCTAACATCCCGCTTTCATAAGGTATGTTCTCAAATGTCCTCTGGATGTTCGGGATGTGCTTTATGGTAGTGGTGTGTTACAAGTTTGATGTATGGTTAAGTTAGCAAAGTTGTGAATAAACTGATTATTAGTAAGACAATGAAAGCAATGATTTAGAAAAGGGAGTTTCATATGGAGATAAGCTGCAAATTCTAAAGGCATTTTATTGAGAGATAACGTTATGTTGATGCCTGGCCAAGAATTGTGTGTACTAGTCATGGCTGAACTTAAGAAAGAAATTATCAATTAAGTCACTCTCTAGTGCAAGCTATGCATCTAAGGAACACAAAGAGGCATCATACTTAAAAGTGCATTATGATTATAAAAAAAAGGTATGAAAAGGGTGATAGAAAAGTATATGTTAAAATGCTTATTAAACCAGTAAGTAAAGGCTGAGAGCCAAAGAACCAAAAAAAATGTACTCAGCCACTCTTTTCAGGAATGGAAATCAAAGCATATTACCAAGGAATTTATGGTAGCAATTTCATGAAATCTAAATGCATATGATAGTGTATGGGAGATAAAGGATCAAATTACGCAATCTGCTAATTTTCTAACCATCCTAAGTAGGTATTCTCTTGATAGATTAATCAAGTTGTAAGTGATTGGAAGTATATAGTTAAATAAGGTGTTGATAAGTGAGGATGAGATATCTGAAAGAAAAATGGTTGGACTGAACTAGTTCAAATAACCACAAATAATATCAAAATTATCTAGTAAAAATGATAGTACCTAGAATCGACAACAGAACTAGGTGTAGAAATAGAGGAAGAATTTGGAGGTTAAAGTTAAAAATCAACGAATTTTTGTGAATATCAACATAGAAAGGGATAGTTTGTTTTAGACAATGTAACAAGTTAAGCCCATAATATGTTGGTCCTTATAAGGCGATTGATAGAGTGGAAGCACGAAGAGTGGATGCAGATTCGATATCTGTATTTTTAAGATAATTAGGTTTGTTTAAAATTTCTAGGACGAAATTTGTATAAGGAAGGGTGATTGTAAAACTCCATACCTTTCCTTTAATTAAATATAAATTTTTATTTTTGGTGAATAGTAATTTTGGATGAATAGTGAATCTGGGTGAATAGTGATTTTTGGGGAACCAACCCTGAAATATTAACAAATATCTGAAATAAGTATAAGAGTTTAATGATACTAAAACGGATCGAAAATATGTCCGATCGGATGGATTTCATGATTTCCAAAAGTTTAGGACTAAAATGCCTTTTTTGAAAAATAATGGGTATTTCACCTATTCAAAATTGTTTAAAGCATCCAATCAATAAGTATCGATCCTAATTAGATTATTTCATCATCAATTTGATGATAAGATGGTTGTGGAGTATTTTCCGAATGTAATTCGGTTAGCTGGTGAATTGAATTCATTAAAAGGGCAAAATGGTCTTTTTGTCAAATCAAATGCATCCAAATTCCATATGCGCATTACATGGGAATATTTACATGAGATAAAAATGCATTAAACTATTTGGAAAGTAATCGATCAAAAAGTGACAAGTGGCATGGTTTAAAAGTGTAAATATGAGAAATTTTGGGTAATGATGTAAATATGAGAAGTTTTAATGAAAATGGTGGGCAAAAAGTGCAAATAAGCCGAACGTTCTCTCTCTAAAGAAGGTGTGGCCGGCCATTGTTGTAGAAAGGAAGGAAGAGAGAGGAAAAAAAGAAAAGAAAAAAAAAGAGGGAGCTTTGGTTATGCCATGGAGAAGTGATCCAAAGAGCTTTTCATGCTCTTCTACCTCCAATTAAGCATCCAACAAGATCCCATAGTCATGCAAGTGAATAGGAAGAAGAAAATGGGTTAGTAAGCTTACTAGTTTTGTTGAAAATTTGGATTTGTTAAGTTATAGTTTAGATTTGGTTTTGATCATGTGAATTGCACCCTTATGATGTGATATGAAGGTTTTATTGCATGGGAAGTGATTAGGAGAAGAAACTTAAGAAAACTAGTGTGTGGAACCTTGGTCAAATTTGGTCATTGCCTAAAGTATTTTATTTTTCCATTTGATGATCTAAGATTAATGAATGGCATTAAAAAGCTAGTTTAATGATGAAAGAATGGAAGAAAAATAATGGAAATGATTAGAGGCAATTTTGGCCATGGATAGGGTTTTTAATGTGATATGATCCAAAATTTTATTTTGATGTTATTTCATAGCATGATTTTTATGCTAATGAAGTAAAGAAATGAAAAAGAATTGATTTGTAATTAGTTTTGGATGAAATTCGGCCAATGGTGCATGATTATGTACAATTTTTAATGAGATTTTATAGCTTAAATGTGTGTATTAAAATTTCATGGAAGCATATTTGAATTGGTTTAAGTGTTGAAAATCAAATGGAATTAAATTGCAAAAGTTTAGTGTAAAATATGTTAAGTTTAGCCTTAAGGGCATTTTTGGTATAAAGTATGGTTATGACGTAATGACCATGTGAATGTGATTAAGGATGGCCATTAAGTGTATTTATGGTATTGGAATTATTAAATGAAGTGTTGTGCTATTATTTGAAAAAAAAATAGTATATGGAGTGTATGTGGAAGTAATGAAGTTGACATGGTTTATGGTGTATTTGGTGGGAAAATGTATTAAGGAGTTGAATGTATTTATATTAGGTTTACATATCAGAAAATGAAACCAACTAAAGGATTTCGAAGTGGTGAAAAGGAAACTAGCATGTTGTGAGTACAATTTAATTGTTTTATATGAATAAATTCTTTGTAAAAGAATTGATGACGTGTGATTTTAAATTGTGACTTTTATATGAATGATACATTACAAGTAAATGTTGCTAGTATAAGTTTATGTTTTAGCAATATATGAATTGAAGTTTGAAAGTTGAATTTCATATGAATTGAATTTACATTTATATTATATTATTGGTTGATAAAAAGGAAATGGTTTTTAGCCTATGGTACACCGTTAGGCTTTATACGTGTTACTGTACTGGTGTCCAGCTATTAACCTAGTGCGAGTAAGCGATGTAGATGCAACTCTGTAACTAGTGGTTAACTTGCAAGTAAGCAATATAACACCAGCTTCGTCACTATCAGTGTATAATGGTTAACTTAATGCAGGTAAGCGATGAAAAACTAGCTCCATAACTAGTGGTTAACTAGTTGCGGGTAAGCGATGCAAAACTAGCTTCATAACTACCGATATATAGTGATTAACCTAGTACAAGTAAGCAAAGTAAAACCAGCTCCATAACTAGTGGTTAACTAGTAGCGAGTAAGCGATGTAAAACCAGCTTTGTGACATTATGCCTAAGGGTATCATATGGCAAAACAATTAGTCGTGGGCTGAAAGGACCTGTTTCATAGTTTCCCTTCCGGAAATCGAGTGGATTCCTTCCAACGACCCCACAGTAGCCCTTCAATCAATATCTAACTTAACCGAAGGGTTCTTGCAAAGCTAAGTCGTTAAACTGTTAAAAGCTTTTTATACTTTAAAAGTTAAAAGTGCGGAAAATAGTGGGAAATTTTATATACATATAAATTCGGCAGTATAATGACTACTTTTCTAAGATTCCCAAATTTCAAAAACCTGTATAACATGATTTAAAACACTTCCAGTACTTCATATATCATCTCAACTTCTAAAATGGGATCTCACCACATAGAAAAAAAAAACACAAACAAATAATTTTCAACATTTTACATTCCCAAAAAATATTACAAGATCACACTTTTAAACCCTTTCCAAAATAATTTAAACCATATATATAAGTAACTAAGCCAATTTCTTGAAAACACATAATTAGCAAAATGACAGAAGCACATCAGCACTCTTCGATACAACTAATTTTGCGGTTGGATCCCAGCTATAGTAGCTCCTGTACTAAAAACATTAAAATAGGGGTTAACTAAACGAGCTTAGTGAGTGTTAATCATTTTACTGAAAATTCAACTTTTCATAACAACATAACTGAAATATTCTCATACAATAAAAAAGCTCATGGTAAAAAAATCGCTATAAAAATTCATTCGTACATCATAAAATCTGGTAATTCACAATTTCAATTTGTTTGAAATACTATTTTGAAACATTATTTTGAAATTAAGCTCATAATATAAAAGTTTCCATTTTCCTTTTGCCTTTTTCCTTAAACAATAAGCAGTGATGAAATAAATTTTTTAAAAACTTTTATACTAAAAATAAACCAACCATTAGAATTGGTACCAAATAATGTCTCTCAAATTACTTTTAAAAATAAATAGTGGCGACATTATTATTTTCATAAACTTTCTTACACGACATAGCCCATCACTAATTTCTTTGTCATATTGTACCCTTAGGCATAAAGTCACAGAGCTGGTTCTGCATCGCTTACTCGCGATTGATTCACCACTAGTTAAGAAACTGGTTCTACATCGCTTGCCCATACTAAATTAATCGCTATACTTCGGTAGTTACGGAGTTGGTTCTGCGTCGCTTACTTGCAACTAGTTATAGAGATGGTTCTACATCGCTTACTCATGTTAGGTTAACCATTATATACCAATAGTTACAGAGCTAGTCCTACACCGCTTACTGGCAACCGGTTAACCACTAGTTAAGTAGTTGGTTATACATCACTTACCCTCACTAGGTTAACCACTATACTCCGGTATAATAACACGTATAAAACCTAATGATGTACCATAGGCTAAAAATCATTTCTTTTTTATCAACCAATAACATAATATTAATGTAAATTCAAATTGTATGAAATTTAACTTTCAAACTCAATTCATACATTTCTAAAATATAAACTTATACTTGCAATATTCACTTATAATGTATCATTCACATAAAACTCATAAGTGTACAATTTAAAATCACAAGTTATCAATTCTTTTGCAAATAATTTATTCATATAAAACAATTAAAATGCACTCATAACTTGCAAGTTTCCTTCACCACTTTGAAATCCTTCAGTTGGCTTCGTTTTCTGATCCAAAAACTTAATACAAATACATTCAACTCCTTAACACATTTTTCAACCAAATACATGATAAAGCATTTCAACTTCGTTACTTTCTACATACATTCCGTATACCTTTTTTTCAAATAATAACATAACACTTCATTTAATAATTTCAATCCACAAATACGCTTAATGACCATCCTTAATCACATTCACATGTTCATTACTCGTAACTATACTTCTATATCAAAAATGCCCTTAATGCTAAACTTAACATATTTTACGTTAAACTTTTCCAATTCAATTCCATTTGATTTCTAACACTTAAACCAATCCTCACTTCCATGACATTTTACTACACACATTTAAGCTATAAAATCTCAATAATAAAATTTTACATAATCATGCACCTTGGTTGAATTTCATCCAAAACCAATTACAAACCAATTCTCTTTCATTTCTTTACTTCATTAGCATCAAAATCATGCTATGAACATCATACAACATCAAATAAAATTTTGGATCATATTACATTAAAAACCCTAGCCACAGTTGAAATTTCCTTTAATCATTCCCATTGTTTTTCTTCCATTCTTTCATCATTAAACTTGCTTCTTAATGCCATTCATTAATCTTAAATCATCAAATGGAAAAATAAAACACTTTACACAGTGACCAAATTTGACCAAGGTTCCACACACTAGTTTCTTGATTTTCTTCTCCTAATCACTTCCAATGCAATAAAACCTTTATATCACATCATAAGGGTGCATTTCACACCGTCAAAACCAAATATAAACTATAACCCAACAAATCTAAATTTTCAACAAAACTAGTAAGCTTACCAACACATTTTCTTCCGCCTCTTCACTTGGATGGCTATGGGATCTTGTTGGTTGCTTGATTGGAGGTAGAAGAGCATGAAATACTCTTTGGATAACTTCTCCATGGCATAGCCGAAGCTCCCCCTCGTCCTTTTTCTTTTCTTTTCCTTTTTTCTCTCTCTTCCTTCCTTTCTCCAACAATAGCCAACCACACCTTCTTTAAAGAGATAACGTTTTGATTATTTGCACTTTTTGCCCACCATTTTCATTAAAAACTTCTCATATTTACACCTTTACCCAAAACTTCACATATTTATACTTTAACCCATGCTACTTGTCACCATTTGATTGGTTACTTCCAAACCCACTAATGCATGCTTATCTCATGGAAATATTCCCATGTAATGCACATATGGATTTTGGATGCATTTGGTTTTCAAAAAGACCATTTCACCCCTTTAATGAATTTAATTCACCTACGAACCAAATTAAATTCCAAAATATTCCACAACCATCTTATCCTCAAATTGACTATGAAATACTCTAATTAGGGTTAATACTTATTGATTTGATGCTTTTAAATATTTCAAGTGGGTTTAAACTCACTAATACCTCTTATTTTCCAAAAAGGGCATTTTAGTCCAATAATTTCATATTACCCGAAATCTATCCAAACAACATTCGTTTTGACCCTCTTTAATCCCTAGGCACTATAATCCTAATTTGAAGCTTTTTATCATATTACAAAATTATTCGGTAGCTTTTTCGATTACCCCAAAAAAAATCGAATTAAATGCAAAAATTACTGAATGTGTTCGAAATCATCCATATTTCATGCAAAAGTGTTACTTAAATTTCCAAAGCACATTTTGGGGCTTTTAAAGCTCATTTGGACTCATTCCATAGCTTTTTCAGAGTTTTCAAAATTTTTCTGAAAAAGTTTTTGAAAAATTTTCAGTCAAGTCCAGAACCATCTCTGATCTATCGATGATCTCTGTTATAACCTCAATAATACATTTAAATGCTTTAATTATTTTATTATACCATAATTAGAGCATACTTTATAAAATAAGTGTACAACACATTACACAGTACCTTAATCGAAGTAACATATTACATGGGCTATGTCAGGTAAGAAAGTTCATGACAATAATAATGCCACCACCATTTACTTTTAAAAGTAATTCAAGAGGCACTGTAAGGTGCCAATTCTAGTGGTTAGCTTATTTTTAGTATAAAAGTTTTCAAAAAACTTATTGACACCACTGTTTATTGTTTAAGGAAAATGGAAAAAATGGAAACTTTTATATTATGAGCTTAATTTTGAAAAAACATTTCGAAATAGTTTTTTAGATAAATTGAAATAGTGCTTTATGAAATGTTATTTATTACCAGATTTTATGATGCACAAATGAATTTTTATGGTGATTATTTTACCCTGAGCTTTTTTATTGTATGGGAATATTTCAGTCATGTTATTATGAAAAGTTTAATTTTTAGTAAAGTGATAACACTCACTTTTTAAATAAACCACCTTAGGTTTGCGTACAGGTACTATAGTAGCTGGAATCCCACCACAGAATTAGTTGTATCATCGGGTGCTGATGTGCTTGTGTCATTTTGCTATGTATGGGTTTTCATGAAATTGGCTTGGTTACTTGTATATGTGGTTTAAATTATTTAGAAAGTGTTTAAAAGTGTGATCTTGTAATGTTTTTTGGGATTGTAAAATGTTGAGAATTATTTAATTGTGGTTGCTTGTGATGTTTGCTTGTGATGTGGACTTGAGGTTCCATTCTAAAAGTTTACTTGGTATATGAAATATTAGAAGTGTTTTAAATTGTTTAGTGCAACTTTTTGAAATTTGGGAACCTTAGAAAGGCATTCATTATGCTGCCGAAATTTTAATAAAATGATTTAGAAAAAAAAAACCCTACTATTTTCTACACTTTTATACTTACTTTTAAATTATAAAAGTTTTTTAACAGCTGAACTACTTGGCTTTGTAGGAATCCTTTGGTTGATGTAGATATAGATTAAAGGGTTACCACGGGGTCGTCAGGGGGGCTTCACTTGTGTTCCGAAAGGGGAACTTTAGAATGGGTCCTTTCAAACTTGCTTTAAACTATTTTTAGATTGCACTAATATATGCATGTGTGAAAAGGATTTGGTTAACTTTGATTTAACCTTTTCAACCTTAATCGTCAACTTGACTTCACATCACTAGTTAGCCCCTTTAGACCTTAATAACTCCTTTCTTTTATTCAAAACGTGTCATATGAGCCTAAACATAAATATCAATGTATTTACCTATCTTTAAGGGTTAATAAGGCATCTTAATCAAATCAATAAAAGGGTTTTATGAAAGAGAAAATAGATTTGAAGTGTGGGGTGTGCTAGTAAGTAAGTGGCATTTTTGTTGAATGTAAAATGGAAATTATGTTTGAACAATAGACTTAGATATTTACATTTGAATTTGTGACACATTAAAAAAAGAGAGAAAATAAAAGAGTTATTTGGGTGACATGATAGCACTAGTCAAAGTTTTTGATAAGTTGATGGAGTATACAAAAACATTAGAGAGTATTTAAAGTTGTAATATGGATTATAGGTTCCCAATTACTATATATACCTAATATATGTTTTGAATGTTCCACTAACTTCCTTAGTTTTGACCTTCGTTTTCTGGAAAATTCCTTACCTTTAACTCAAGCCTCATTTTAACTAAGAAAAAAAGATCTTTTTATTCATATGTGTATATAATCTAAGAACTAGAGATTTAATGTATGAGTAAGCCTATGATAGAGCATCTTTATGACAATATGAGCAAAAGACCTAACCCTTAAAGCACTTAAATGACTAGAGGAAATATGTGAGAAAAGTTTATAAATTTTTTTCACTCACTTTTGAATGAAATTATTGTGTTAATGTCTCTTTATATTTTTCTTTTGAACTTCAACTGTGAGATATTGTGTTTACTTAAGCCTTAAATGGATTTATATCTTATAGTATGTATGCTTTTTGATATCATAAGGAAGAAATTATAGGGTTTTTTTATTATTGTTTACTTTAGTGTGTATGTTTACCAAAAAACGAGCAAAAGCTAAGTGGGAAATTTTGATAAAATTGCAAAATGACATATTCTTCCCCCTTAATATTTAGTCCTTTACACATATTTATGCTAAAATATACTCATTGTGCTTATATTTTGATTTGGGATGCAAATGGAGGTGTTAAGAGATAAAAGAAAAAATTTAGGCAATTATGGATTGTTTCAGCAGTATTACTCAAAGTTGGCATAAATTTTTCTTTTGAGCTCCGTCTGAGATGCCATGTAAAGCTTATAAATGACTCTAGAAATTTTATGTTTCAAATTTTGAGAGATTTTAGTTGTACACAACCTACAATATTAATGTATTTTAGGGTTTGTTCCACAATAAGATGCTAGAGATGAAGACACTGTTTGATATACGCGCTAAAATAAGACCATGTGGTAGAGGGAAAAGTTTTTAAGAGATATGCGGCTACAAGAGTAGTCCGTGTACCTCTTGGAAAGTGTTTCAGAAGCTAAAAAAAGATACATGGCTTAGGAATGGGCTTGTTTAAACTTTTGTCCATCTCTAGAAAAGTTGTATAAAGATACACGGCCTAAGATATAGATGTATCAAAACCCATGCCTATCTTTAAAAAAGGCAGAAAGATGCACAACTTGGGACAAGGTTGTGTTTTGGACCCTTTCTGATGCGAGTCCGGATCCTCTGTATAAGTTAACCTTGTCTTATTCTGTCCAATGTCCAAACGGCGCCGTGTTGTATAAAAATTTAGCAGACGTTATTAAAGTTAGACAGACGCCTGTGGGACCCACTTACAGGCGCCGTTTTTAAGCCACAGCCAAAAGCCAGCTTTTGTTTCTTTTAGCCAAGTTTTGTTGTTTTCAAACGTTATTTTCAGAGGTTCTGATTTTTTGCTTATTGTTGCTATGAACCAAATTAAAAATAATGACGAATTTAATGATACTATTTAATATCATTAATTAATAAATAATTTCATAATAATAAGAGTAAGAGTAAGTAGAAAAATAATAAATATCAAAACT
>JAOQMS010000008.1:32865800-32890941 GCA_027563885.1 Erythroxylum longipes | reverse complement strand
TTTATTATGGTTAAAAATTATTATTGTTCTTTAATTATTCTTATTAATTTAATTGTTTAAAGTTTTGATATTTATTATTTTTCTACTTACTCTTACTCTTATTATTATGAAATTATTTATTAATTAATGATATTAAAAAATATCATTAAATTCGTCATTATTTTTAATTTGGTTCATAGCAACAATAAGCAAAAAATCAGAACCTCTGAAATAACGTTTGAAAACAACAAAACCTGGCTAAAAGAAACAAAAGCTGGCTTTTGGTTGTGGCTTAAAAACGGCGCCTGTGAGTGAGTCCCACAGGCGTCTATCTAACTTTAATAACGCCTGTCAAATTTTTATACAACATGGCGTCGTTTGGACATTGGACAGAATAAGACAGGGTTAACTTAGACAGAGGATCCGGACTCTTCTGATGCCGAAGTTAAGTGGTCGCCTTATTTTAAAGATTCAAAAATCCCAACTTTAGGGTGAATTTTAATATCAAGTCTTTCTGGTACGGAGAATAGCCACTCATCTTTCTTTCCTCTTATCATGTGTCCATTACCCTCTCCCCAAAAGATGCACATAGTAGGGTGTGCAACGCCTACGCTTATAAGTCAGGACCCTTCCTGTTGCCTATCCGATGTGAGACGTAACACTCTCCCCACCTAATCCTGTGACGCCCTCGTCACAGGTGGGGCCTCCTGCTTACCCCACCCTAAGGAGCGCTTGGCGGGATATCGGAGTCAGGAACAGGTTGGCTCTAATATCACTTGTCACGTGTCCATTACCCTCTCCCCAAAAGATGCACCTAGTGAGGTATACAGCACCCACGCTTATAAGCCAAGACCCTTCCCGTTGTCTATCCGATGTGGGACGTAACACCTCTCTTCTTCTACTATTTTCTATTTGTTATGGGCCAACATAGCTAATCTTCTAACATTTGGTCTCAAGGAACTAATATCTATGTTTGGTTTTCTTTTTATAATTTAATTTATATACTGAGTATCAAATATTAATCTTTCATGCTTGTACCACTTAATTGCCAGGGTGCGCACTCGTTTAATTTTTGTTACAATCTATTGCTAGATTATATATTAAAACTGCAATTGTTTAATCTCTAATTTACAAAGCAAATAGAGATTAATAGATTGTTGGGCTTAGAATTCCCAGATCATAAGAAGGAAAATCGTTTAAACTAAATGCAACTGCTTATGCTTGTATTATTTTGTTTCTAATTCCTGAAGTTAGTACTAGATTAAATCTTCATGTGCTTGACTTGGGTTGTTTACTAGTTAGGATTACTTGTAATATGTTTCTTTCTAACTAACTACGATACGATTAAGTAATAACAAATTTGGGATGTAACGTTAGCAGAGTAGATTTTGAAGATGACGGTCAAAGTAGAAAATACATGTATAGAACGTGAGTAAATATTACTGATAACAAAAGATTACAAATTTAAGGAAAATCCCTTTCAAACTTGCTATTGACTAATTGTAGCTGGTTACGACGGACAAAAGTCTCTATAAAAGACAAGGGTTAACGGCTCTCTTTCCAAATTCTACTATACAGACACAAGCCAAGAGGTTGGAGCACCTCTCACCAGGTACTCTGCTTTCCACTTCCTGATTAGTCCCAAAGCTCTCTCTCTCTCTGCTCTGTTCTGCTCTTCCTATCATATTTGCTGATCTCCAATGGCTTCAATATCAAACGAATCCATTAAAAGCAATCGTAGGCATATCACACCAAGAGATTTCAAGAATGCACCCAAACTACCCGATTCTCATACATGGACTTTCTCGCCGGAATCTCATTACGGAGACCAACAAGCGGATCCAACTGTGCCCATAATAGACCTCCACCACACAAATGCACTAGCGATGATTGGAAAAGCTAGGGACGATTGGGGTATGTTTAAGGTCATAAACCATGGCATTCCTGACAGTCTTCTTCGCGAAGTTGAACAACAAGCCAAATTTCTGTTCTTATTACCAGCTAATCAGAAGCTTTTGGCTGCTCGATCGCCTGACGAGCTGACGGGGTATGGAGTAGCACGTATCTCGGCCTTCTTTGCCAAGAAAATGTGGCATGAAGGTTTCACCATCAGGGGTTCTCCGCTGAAGAATGTTATCCAACTTTGGCCGCATGACCACGTATGTCCCTTAGAATGAACACTAGGCATTTCTCAATATCAACACAACATAGTTTAACATTCATTTGCAATCAATATCATCAACACATTTAAAGATACAAATGCAAATGCAAATGACTCTCCTTCCATTTTAACTTTGTTGTGACCGAGTGCCTATTTCACTGTCTCGTATCCGTTATGAAGGCTAGGCTCTTTTCAGTACTATCTCATATCAGTTGTAGATACCAGGTTCATTAGTCATTAAGCCTGAGGCTCTGATGCGTATACTAAGCTTAAAGCTCTTTTCATGTTGGCTACTCCGATAATAACTCCTTTATGTAAACATCCATTATGAAATGAAGTATAATAGTTCACATAATATATCATCAATCACTTCCAATCAATGAGCACATTCAATTTTCACAGTTCATCAGATCTGAGTCCGACATTCAACAAATAGTTGAGCATTCAATTTCCTTATTCACATTCAAATCACAAATACTCCCAATACAGTCCCGAATATCAAACTCCCAGAACAATCAATTTTCCGGAATCAGTAATATCACAATTATATCAATATCAATTCATTATAGAGGGATTAAGTTTAATCAACACAATTTGAACAGAACATACACATTACCAACCGAAATCTTACATCTAAGTTACCCAGTTACCCACTATATATACAATTCCAACAGAAGCATAAATATTTGAGTTTACACAACTAGGTTAACTCACAGTACACTCTAGTTAGCCATTGCCTCGACGTATTGGTAATGTATGGATGGTTTCGGTCGATGTGTACTTCTAAATCAAACAATACACACATGTACACATTACTAATTAACCAATCAAATGAATGCTCAAACTTACACATGTATATGTATCATGTTTAATGCATACTCAATTGATTATTCCGAGTATGAAATCTTATTCACAAATTATAATTATACATTCATCATGGTCTGTTCTTCATTTAGTTTGCAATTAGGTTTATGCGTTAATACACTTGATCACTTTCAATTCATCACTCACATTTATCACTCTTTTTCCTAGGATTATACAATCACACGATTTCCTAGTTCTCTTTCAATCATTCCCAATTCATCACTTACATACTTTGAATCACATTACATTCATGAGAACATCTTTAGATCATTATCAAATAATATTTTACACTTATCCTTGAACATTTTTCATGATCAAAAGCCTCTTATAACACACACGCAATTGTTATTTTAAATTTAAAATTTCAGCAAGCTAAATCTATATATTCACCAAACTTTTTCCAGCAATATGGATTCATACATTTACTCAATTTTCATTCATAATTACTCCATGTTCTCCAATGCTCATTTATCCATACCTTACACACATTTCTTATGTTCTTAAGATCATGTTTTATTAAAAGGACTCATTTATTCCTTAAACAAATCAAAATTTCCAAATTTGAAGTCAACCTCATCAAAACAGTCCATTCTTTAGGTTATGACTTCAAGTAACTCCATAAACTTATTAAGATATCTTCTAGCCAAACTGTTTCACAAAATCATTAATAAGACATCAATAATCATTTTTCATGTTTTATACTTTGATTAAATCGAGCTCTAAAGTCCTCAAAAATTAGGAAATAATACAAGGTTTCTGTACAGGGGTCTGTCACAGGTAGTATTAGGAAAACAAACATAACTCAAGCTCTAGTTACTATTTTATCAAGCCACTTTCATAGAGTTAAGATAAGACCTATATCTACAACTTTCATTCTTTGAGTTTCTTCAAATTTGCGCTCTAAAGATATGTAAAATAGATTAAAATAGGAAGATGAAATTGAAACCAGAATTTCGACCTACAACTCTAATTTTCCAGATTCAAGAACACTTTAATAACACCCTTCTTTACCATGAATTCTTTGTCAACAAGTCCCAACTTAAATCATCCATACAACAATCCTTATGTTACTGTTTTCGTACATGCTAAAACAGAACAGAAAAGTACCCAAGTTCATGTAGAAATTTCCGGCATAATCAATCATTAAGATCATATGTAATTCATCTTAATTCATCACCATCAATTCTCTATCATAATATGCTATAAACACTAATCATTTATTTACATGTTTAAATCCAATTCCAGCTCAAAAGATCAAACCAATCCAGTACTCCAAGCAAGCAAAAACAACACACATTCAACGTAAAATTTAGATGGATTTCAGCTAGGTGTAGTAAGGCAACTTCAAGCCGATGTTTTACTTAACTTTGTGAGGCTAAAACATGGATTATTTGTGCAACAATTAGGCATAACCATAAGCAAGTTCAGGGAGGTGAAAGAAAAGAGTTTCGATGATATGAGTGAGTGAAGCAAGAACAAGAAATGAGCTAAACCAAGTTTGCTCCTGCTAAATGTTACACCTAAGGTGTTAGGAATCATCTAATGGAATGGCCACATGTGTAAAGGCATGTTCAACATTTATCAAGTATAGGTGCTGCCATATGTTACCATTAAAGCTAGGTCACATGTCATTTAAGTACAACAACCATTTGTCCATTAATCAATGTCATTTGTCATCAACTTATTGGTCCATTTGTCCTACAATGATGAACGCCAAATGTCACTCAATTATAGGCTTAATCATTCTAATTTTCATGTATCAATTTATCTTATCACTTGGCATTTTTCCTAAACCAAGTATACATTATAATCCCTCAATTTTTCAATTATATCAATTAATTCTAAATTTACTACTTGTAATCAATCATACTAAAATTCAAAACATAAACATGTTACAATTCATATAATGAACATTTTAAACATTTTCATACCCCGGAATAAATCAATTTAGTGCATATGCTATTTTTGTAATGTATTATAGTTCATATTTTATGTGTGTATATGCTAATGATATACATGTGAATGAAATGCAAATTCATGAATTCCAATGACAACTAATGCTCTAGCCCTCAATATGAAAATAGGGTTATGGCATGGTGTGAATTGATCTAAAATTGACGTGGAAACAAATTCTGGCATAAGACTATGTTTTAAATGAGTTTGAAGTTCAGAAAGTAATGGGGTATTATTATACACCTCTAGATTTGTTTGAAAAGGAGCTTAAAGAGTAAAAGAAATGCATGGCATGGGAGCATGCAGTACGTTGCAGACCTTTTATGGTCTCACTTGCAAGTCGCAGTGTTTGAAATGGGGCTATAGCTTTTTACATTTTTAGATTTCGAGAACACCAAATCCAATCTTCTTGTTAATCCTGTTAACCCCTCGTGTTAGTGCTACGGATTGACACATAATTCACAAACTTGGCTCCGTCCCTATGTTAATGATGCATCTGCCCGTTAGGCTTACAATTGTCCAATTTTTTACTTTTCAGAAATGATACGTTCAGGTGTAAGATAAAGAACACAATTCACTAAAGAGACAAAAATTATTTGAATTAAGCAAAACTGTTTAACCAAATCGTCGTTGTCATCATCACTTTCAATCTACTACTACTACTATTATTATTTTAAAGAACTCCATTATGTTTCCATTGTCCGGACGAAAAGAGTTAGGGAAATTGGGCACATTGGCCTTGTACAAAGGCAGTAAAGGTCAGAATTTGCATGAGCTGGGAATGATTACATCAGTTGTTCGTAGTTATTTAGTTGTGGGCTAATCTAGAAGCACTGTTTAATTCATTAAAGTAAATGATTATAGTCAGCCAACTGGGTAAAGTGGCGCATAAGATATTGCCTCTTAGCAGTTTGATAAAAGCCAGCCACATTTGTTTGCTTATAAAATTATGAGCTTTGGTAGTTAGCAATTGAAATTATATATACATGCAAATGCCCTGGCAGTCTTAAGAGAACGACATTATGCATCTCCCTCTTTGACAGCTAGTTCAACATGAAAAAGTATAAGACTATAACCAGTTGTGTCTAAATGGTCAGTTTATATTTTAACTGTTTTGTTATTCCCAGTGCCGTGTCCTTTATGATTCTATACATTCCATCTTCTGGGTATCTGCTTGCAGTCATGTAATGGAAGATTACCAGCGAGAAATGAAAAAAACTGTCTGAGAAGATCATTGGGCTAATGATCGAGTAATTGGGCTTGACACAACAAGATGTACAATGTTTCAAGCCCAAAAGTGAAGGTAATGAACCACCGCCACATATCTTGCAATTGAATTCCTATCCAGAGCGTCCTGACCCAGGTCATGCCATGGGCTCAGCTCCTCACACAGATTCTCAGTTGCTCACTTTGCTTCTCCAAAGCTGCAGCGCCAATGACCTCCAAGTTCATAAAGAAAACTGTGGGTGGGGTCCTGTACATCCACTCACAGACGCAGTTGTAGTCAACACGGGGGACATGATGCATATTATCTCCGGTGGAAGTTTTAAGAATCCACTGCATCAGGCGGTAGTCAACAGGAGACGCCACCGCATATCCATTGCATACTTCTATAACCCACCCAAGGACATTAATGTATCGCCATCAACAAAGTTGATTGACTCTAATCATCCTCTACTGTACCGGCCAGTTACATGGAAAGAACACCTTGATGTAAAGGCAGCAGAATTGACCAACGCCCTGGAGCATATAAAGATATGAAACCTTCTTTCCCTGTTGTTGTTGTCTCCGTGTTGAAGTGAATTAATTTCTTGGCTGTAGCATAATTTAGCCTCCATAGAACGAGTTATACAGTACCAATTGCACAACTTCAATATCTATTTCGTTCAAGTTAGGCACGTCATGGATGTAGGACGATTTACTTTGATTTGAATCCATAAAACATCAACCGCAGGAGCAGGACGTCGCTCTAAAGCCTCGTATCCTTCACTTGCCAAACTGGGGTTGCAAAGGGCAATATAACACTTGAATAATGCGCGAACACCTCTCAACATATTCGTATACTAAACATTTAACGTTTAGTATTTTACAATTTCTGGAACTTTCAAGGGTCTTCCTGTGCTCTTATTTTATATTTTCTACCATGTTTTTGCCTCTTAGACAAGTTAGGTTTGGCACAAAACTTCAAGTTTTGCGGTTAACCCTCAACCGGGGATGTGGTTAGTTACAGTGTGCGGAAATGAAATGAACAAAACCTAAGAAACCCTGTACTCCTACTAGATAGACATAGGCTGTAGAAGTTGGTCAATATGAACATCAAACAATCGTGCAAGACCTCTAAACCAATTCATATCCAGTAACGCAATGGTCAGCAATCATTCACTTCCAGAGCTTAACGCACTTGTCATGACTAGCAGAAGCTACCACACCGGTAACGCTTGATGCTGCCAAGGATGACACTAGTTTTTCATGAGCAGTCAGTGTCATTGTTTTGCTTTCAGCCATGCTCCATAGTTCCAAAGTCTGAAAACGGCATTTCAGAATGTGTCAAGTCCAATGAGTATGACAACACTAGACCAATTCCATGTACATAACAATTCCCACTTCTCTGTCACACACAAAGGAAATAAAGATTATCCCTAAATTATTCTCACAAACCAAGTTGCAAGCTGCTGAGAATTTCATTAGCTCATTGAGAAAAGCTATGGACTGGAAATTTGAACTTATATGTTACGTTGCAAAATCAGTTGCAAAGGTATATGGTGCAAAGCAAAGTAGTGATAACTTGCCTCATAACAGCCAACAACCAATAAAGAAGGATAAGTTGGATGGAAGACACAAGTGTTAAACTTGTTTCCGGAACAGTTTAACTCATGAATGCAATCCCCTTTGCTGCCAGAGCCAATCTTCCACAATCTGACCGAGTCATCACTCACAGATGCTAAATACTCACCAGAAGGGTCCCAGCATACAGAATGGACAGGGTTTTTATGGCCCTATAATTAGCAAGATGGAAAAACCAAACACTGGGTCAGCCACTTCATGTGAACGATATGGAAGTAGTATACAACTACAAGATACGAATCTTATGGAGAATTTCCATGTATACTCAAGAGGATAATTAACATGATAGAAACCCTCTAATTTTCACCAATACATCTCAAGCTCATATGCAAACTCATTTGGAATACTAATATAGGTTTTTTAATGCTCTTAAGGCTTTTACCCTGAAATTCAGAACATGTTAGGAAATAAGAAGTGGATTATAGCTGCTTTATGAGCAGTGATCAAGCCAGGTTAGATCCAGAAGAAAGATGCTTTGGGAAAAGGAAGTGGGCTTAGATTAATTATGCAGACCAAATGAAGGATCATGGGCAGCAACAAATAAAGAAGTTTGGGAAAATTACCAGTTTGTGCCGATAGTACCCTCTCATGTAAAGAAATACAAAAGCCATAAAAAAACGAGGAATACAAGACCTAAAAACATAATAGCGGCAGAAAGCACATGAAATAACTCCAAATTCAGAATATAAACTGTACAATACTAATTTTCTCTCCCATTAGGCCAACTTGAACTGTGACATCTTCATAACCCTCCCTCCTTAAACTCCATCTCACCCTCACTAGCAATTAAAAATGTCCATAAGCGACTTACTAATGTGAGATTCAATCCAAGACTTTAACCTGAAAAGGCACTGACAGTAGGGTGGACTCTTAGACCAAACACCTAGTTCATAGTAATTTCTATTTGCAAAAGAACACCTGGCAAAAATTTCAACTCAATTATTAGCAAGAGCCAAAATTGAAACCTAAAAACTATAAGCTCCAATCACAATTGCAATGCACACAAACTACAATAATGCGAGACCTTTACAATCACTGAAGCATGCATAACAATCTATCATTTGATTGCTTTTCACCAATTTAAAGTGGCCCTTAACACGCAAATCCAATGAAAGTCTTCCGAGTTTAAATGAGAAAACCTAAAAGGGAACAATAACCAGAAGTTACAAACCTGCAATTTAATCCTGCTACTTGAGGTTTCAACATCAAAAATAGTTACCAAATTTTCAGAAGTAGCTGCAAGGGTACGCCCAAATCGAGGTTGAAATCTCATCAGGGTAGCCCCAGACTGTAATATTAAAAAAGTCAAGAAAAAACTTAACTGTGATATACCATGGGTTCAAATTTATATATTATTCCTCCCAAGATAGGAGTGCACTACATTCTATACCTTGAACACCCCTGTGCAGCTGCCATTTTTTATACTCCAGTAGCGCATCTCACTATTGTTATCACAGGAACAGATGAGATCCTCTTTAGTAGGGTGGAAGTCTACAGACGTAACAGTTGTGGAATGTCCCATAAACGTACGGATTGAATAGCCAGGCTGCAAATTAGAATGAAGTTTTATAACTAGAAAAGAAGGGGCATCAGAAGAACTGGCTCATGGTTCCACAACAGTTATACAACTTATGTACCAATTGAAGATAAACAGTTATCATATTACGGTATCCTTCAATCATACAGTAGGTTAATTTCAAAATTCTACTGTTTGCAGGCAAAAACAAATGTTTGTTAAAATCTACTATAAGTGGACCAATATTACTAACATTATCAGATTCCCAAACCCTAACAGTTTTATCAGCTGAAGATGTAGCAAGCCTTGACATGTTTGTGCTGAATCGAACATCAGTAATCCATTGAGAATGTTCCTCAAGGGTAGACTTCGCTGTAAAAGACTCTGCACACCACAATGTAACCTGTAGTACATGACCATGACAATGACAATTAAAAAAAAAAATTGTTTAAAGAAGGATTTGACATCTCCTGCACCAGTTTTTTTTAAATGCATTTATGATGTTCCAGCAGACTCGCATATATACAATTGTTACCTTCCTATCATGCCCACCAGTAGCAAGCAATTTTCCATCTGATGAGAAGTCACAGCATTCAACTTTACTTGTACTTGCAGGAATATGCCGGATCTCAGAAAATGTAATACCTGTCTTGGAAATAATGTCAAGCTCTAATGGCCAAATACGGAATATATAAAAAAGATTGGAAAATTTGTGTAAAGGGGGCATGAACCAAAAACTATATTTTAAAGAGAGAAATAACGTCACTACTTATTAAAGATGAGCGAAATGAAAATTGATTTATGAGTGACCACCATTAATGTTCATACCCTGGCAATATTAGTTGCACAGACCATACTAGATAATCATCAAGGATATTGCCGATTTATGCAAACAAACAAAATATATTAATAGTTTGCATCCATTGGTAAATTTTCTTCATCTGTTGACTACTTGACATTGTAAAGTCATAAATGTCAACTAATTGTATCTTATTGGTAAAAACACTCAATTATCATCTGTAAAAATTAGTGAACTGTGTCCATCTCTAATAAATAGTTTTGCCTGTATCCCTTCTTGACAATTTAGCTAAAGAAAAAATCATCTCTCCATCCCAATTTCCTAGGTGTGGCTGCTTGCTTTATTCCATACGAATGCTTAGTGGGATGGAACAGATCAGTCAATCCAACTGGCAAGGTCATTGATACGAGTCAGTTATACAGTGAAAACCGGTAGGTGGAACAAGTTTTGGGTAATTTTTTAACTCCAAACAATTTGTTTTGATTTCATCAAAACTGGGTTAATTAGTTAAACCTTTACCTTCTAAGTGTTCTTACGATACCCTGGTCAGACTAATAAGGAAGTTATACCTTTGGTGACATCTCCAGATTGACCAACTCGATCTCTAGGATCTGCCGCATCATGTGAAAAGAAGGATTCTACATTCTCATCTAGAATCTTATCATCCACAAACCGATCAATATCAGCCTGCATTTAATAGTCTCAATCATCCAACTTTTACAGTAAATGACAACCACAATTCGTTACCAACCAATCACATAATGAGATATCAGAGAAAAAATCACAAAATTGTAAAATTACACAAGTATGTGAGTGTTCTGCCAGTATTAGTATAGAAGTAAATTAGAAGCCAATAATCAATTTCCCTCCACATCTACTTGAGGACAAATCAATTTAAATTCTCTTTGACAACTTTTTGAGTTTAAATGCAACAAATTCCAGAGATCATTAAAAATATATTATCATTGGCAAACATATACTAGTATGAAGAAAAAAACTTGCTTTTGAAATTATAGATTTCAGAATTGCAACTTATTTTGCCTTTTCAAACTCAAAACATCAGGTTTCATAGTTGAAGTTATCTCAACAATGAAACATCAAACGTTTAAAGCCCTTTGTAAGCACAAGGTATTCGGAAAACACTATATTTGCTTGTCCCATCTTACATCAATTAACAAAACAACGCATTTAAAGGTTAAAATATTAGTAGCAAGCTTAAAAAATGGAAATTTAGAAGGTCAAAAATGCCATAGAAGATAAATTATTTTGCTAACCAACTCATTTGCAGCTGATCCAAGGGAACCCAAGCCATCAGATCCAAACATAAGCAAAGGTTTCGAGGATCCACCACTATGTGACAAAGGCATAGACATAGCATCTCCTGCTGTGTGTGTAGAAGGTGTTGATGGAGAACTTGGAGATGGTCCAGCAGTGTTACCAGTCCCCGAGCTATTGGCAGGACCTGAAGATGATCCCGGTTGCTTTCTCTTGCGCCCAATCTGACTTTTTGAAGCCTTAAATGAACAGAACATAATGAAAAGAGAACCAAAGAAAAAATAATTTCAATAATGTAACTAGTACAGAACATTCATGGTTGAAGCATCCACAGATTTGAAATTAAATCCATCAAGTATGCAGATAGGAATTCCAATTTCCGGAAAAGGAACTTTTCTAAACAAAAAAGAAAAGACAATAAACAACAATTATCTAAGAACAAAGTCAAAAGGAAAACTTTTTGAGGTCCATATATTGTCTCAGTATACAAGAGGATGATAGTTTTCTTAGTGTTCAAACATTTTACTCGAGCACCAAATGTTTTGATGAATGGATGGTCATAGAAATCTGACCTACATGACATTCCAACCCTCAGGCCATTTATTTTTTCCTTTTGAAAGCTGACATCAGAAAATCACCAGTTTAAATATAGCATTCTGTTACGGATAAGGGCAGTAAGAATCCTAGTACGCTTCTGCTAGTATATACCAAGCGCAATAATCAAGGTGCAAATCTGGGAGGCTAATAGTTATCTGGTAGTTAGGGTAGTTAGCCAATAGTTATTTGGTAATTAGCTAATAGTTATCTGGTAGTTAGGAGACTTTATACATAATCACCGTTAGCTTTAACCAAGACATGCAATTTATGTTTTGAGGATTCTTAGTTTGCGGCAATAGCTTGGGAGGTCGAGAACGATTGTCTCTTCCTATACTATTGTTTTTTCTTAATAAAATTCCCTAGCAATTTTCCTTTGAATATTGATCCTTACTCTACCAAATTGGTGCGGAGAGCGTATTTGCCGTAGATCTCATGACGAATACTAGGATGTAGTCACATCTTGAAACGGTGGGGAGGAACTTTAAATCGCTAGAGCAAAAGCTTAGTTCCAAAATTGCCCAAACTCGCCAGCAAATGGAGGAGCTCAAGAGCATGTTAACAACTCTAATGAAAGGGAAGACAGGTGTTGACGGCGTGGGCAACAGCTCTAACAGTTCACCAGAAGAGTTAATACCAGATGTGGGAGTTTCTGAAAAACCAGCTCCACGCATGATTTCGTTGGATGATGTTTAGATTTCTGCCAAAAAGATTGAATTGCCTAATTGCAATGGGCAAGATCCTTTGAGCTGGATTCACCGAGCAGAACAGTATTTCCAAATTCAACACACCCCCGAAGATCTTAAGGTCACGTTGGCCTTAGTTTGCATGGAAGGTCACGCACTTCACTGGATGACTTGGTTGAATAGTTGTCGTCCTTTAACTAGCTGGAACGATGTCCGTAAGGAAGTGCTTGCTCGTTTTGGGGGAGCTTTAGCAACAAATCCCTATGAGGTTTTGCCAGCAGTACGACAGACAGGACTTTTGATGAATATATTCGTGAATTTGTAACCAGATCCGCTCATATTAGGGATTGGCCGGGGGAGGCTTTCACGGGACAATTTCTCAATAGTCTGAAAGACAAAATAAGGGCAAGAATTCGTTCTCATGAAATAACAGATCTTTATTCCACAATGAATTTGGCTATGTAAGTGGAGCACGAAGTCGAGCTCTAGGCAAGGAAGAAGATGTCATGGTTTGAAGGGAAAAAAAGAATCTTTTGGGCTCGGTATGAAGGCAGGTTTTGTACCTGGGATTTCTGGAGCAGGGTCATCTACTGTTAGGCCTTTGGTTTCACGGGGACCGGCCCAATCTGTGCAGCAGAGTTATGTTTTTGCACAGCCTGACAAATCAACATCTTCAACTGCAATCTCGTCAAAAACAACAGCTTATTCAGGTAAAAATGGCCGCGGCACTTGTCATTTCACACAGAAGGAATTTCAGGATCTTTGTTCCAAAGGACTATGCTTTCGATGTCAGCAACCCTACCATCCAACACATCGATGTTCAAGCCCTTCTCTGCAGAAGATAATTATTACCGACGACTTAGAGCAAGAATTAGGCGAAATTGAAGTTCAGACTACAGGCGACCAACTCGAAGATAATTTGAGTCCGAAAGAGCTGGAATCTCCACAAGTAACAATGCTTGAGCTACCTTGTTTTTACATGAATAAGTCCTCTTGTAGTCGCACTATGAAAGTTCGGGGTACAGTTGGTGATTCAGATGTGATAATCATGATTGATAGCAGAACAAGCCACTGTTTTGTGGCCAAAAGCGTGGCTGAACGCTTGGGTCTGTGTATTTTTGACACTACACCAGTCGGAGTCAGGCTTGGGAATGGCCAGCGCATTGAGACTCAAGGCATTTGTAGAGGAGTTTAGATTAACATTGGGGATGTCCACTGTGTGGTGGACTGTTATATTTTTCCACTGGGCGAAGTTGACATCATTTTGGGGGTGTCTTGGCTGGCAACATTAGGGGATGTGAAAGTCAATTGGTCTCGCATGACAATAGAATTCCAGCAAGGGGGTCGTGGAATTTCAGTTAGAGGAGACCCAAAATTAGTGAATGCTCCTGTTTCCTTCCAGGCCTTAAACCAAATTGAGGAGTTAGACTATGCATTACTGTTGTGGCAGACGGAAATTTCAAAATTAGATGGACCTATTGAAGGTTTACAATCAATGAAGTCCAAGGATTTAGCCCAACTGTTACAGAAGTTTCAAACAGTATTCCAAGAACGCACAGTATTACCCCCGCAATGTCATATTGACCATCAAATACCTTGCAACCAGGTATTTCTGCTGCTAGCGTGAAGCCCTATAGGTATGGCCATTTACAAAAAGATGAAGTGGAGCGACAGATTGCAACTATGCTAGCAACTGGGTTGATCCAACCAAGTTCAGGTCCTTTCTCAAGTCCCGTCTTACTGGTTAAAAAGAAGGACGGTAGTTGGCAGTTCTGTGTTGATTACTGGGCAATCAATAAGGTGACTATTGCTGATAAATATCCTATACTAGTAATTCAAGAGTTATTGGATGAGTTAAGTGGTGCTTGTTTTTTCTCAAAGATGGATTTAAAGTCAGGTTATCATCAAATATGTGTAAAAGAAGGGGGTATTCCTAAAACTGCTTTCCATACTCACTCCGGCCATTATGAGTTTCGGGTTATGCCATTTGGTTTAAAAAATGCCCCGGCGACATTTCAAGCTTGTATGAATGATCTTTTCCGGCCTTGGTTGCGACGTTTTGTATTGGTTTTCTTCGACGATATTTTGGTCTATAGCAAATGTTGGCAAGACCATTTACATCTTGAATTGGTTTTACAGCAGCTACAGGATCATAAATTTGTGGTGAACTTAAAGAAAAGTCTTTTCGGACCGTCAAAGGTGGAGTATTTGGGCCACAATATTTCAGCTATTGGGGTTGCTATGGATCCTTCAAAAATCTCGAGCGTGATGCAGTGGCCTGTGCCAAAGTCAGTTAAAACAGTACGAGCTTTTCTTGGTTTGACAGGTTACTACCGTCGCTTTATACGGGGATATGGTATAATTGTGAAGCCTCTAACCGACTTATTGAAGGAGGTTGCGACTAAATTTGTTTGGGATTCGGCAACTCAACAAGCCTTCATGGAGTTACAGAAGCCAGTCACTACAGCCCCCGTATTATAGATGCCGGATTTCAAGAAGTCCTTTATATTGGAATGTGATGCTTCGGGTATGGGAGTTGGGCCGGTTTTAATGCAAGACAAACAACCGATTGCTTACTTTAGTAAGACTTTAAGTTCCAAAAGTACTTCCAAGCTTGCTTATGAAAGGGAATTAATGGCCCTTGCTATGGCCATTCGATATTGGCGTCCTTATCTAGTAGGACAGAAATTTGTTGTGAGAACTGATCATTGCAGTCTGCATCACCTGCTTCAACAACAAATTACTACGCCAGCACAACAAAATTTGGTGGCTAAGTTGATGGGTTACGAATTTGAGATTGAATACAAATCTAGCCAATTAAATCGAGCGGCAGACCCCTTATCTCGGAGGGGAGAGGAAGGAGAACTTCAGACATTATCGTTACCTATTTGGGCTGATTGGAGTCTCTTGGATCAAGAGATGGCAGCCGACTTCTCATATCAACTAAATAGAGAGTAATCCGACTTCTTTTCCAAGGCATAAAATTGGGCAAGGGCGAATCTTCTACAATGGGAAAATTCTATTACCAACTTCATCAACTTGGATCCCAAAATTATTGGATGAGTCTCATACCACTCCGCATGGCGATCATTTAGGGGCCTATCGAACATATCGCCGTATTGCCACAAATGCCCATTGGCAAGGCATGATGAAGCAGATCCAGCAGTATATGGCCAATTGTTTGGTTCGTCAGCAGCACAAATATGAGACCTTATCTCCTGTGGGCCTTCTACAGCCTTTGCCAATACCAAAACAAATATGGGAGGACCTATCCATGGACTTTATCACGGGTCTTCCTCGGTCTGAGGGAATTGACTGTATATTGGTAATGGTGGATAGATTGAGCAAATATGCTCATTTCATTGGTCTACGTCATCCATTCACTGCAAGGAGTGTAGCTGACGCATTTATTCGGGAGATTATTTGCTTACATGGTGTTCCTCGTTCCATAGTCAATGACCGAGACACTATATTCATGAGTTGTTTTTGGCGTGAGCTATTCCGAAGTATGGGAACCGTTCTTAAGATGAGCGCAGCCTTCCACCCAGAAACTGATAGCCAAATCGAGGTATTGAACCGCTGTCTTGAGACTTATCTTCGCTATTTTTCTTCAGAACAACCCAAAGGTTGGGGTCGGTGGTTGACGTAGGCTGAATTTTGGTATAATACGAACTTCCATGGGGCTGCTAAATCTACACCATTCGAATTGGTTTATGGTCGCCAACTACCAACGTTAATTCAATATTTGCCAAGTGAGTTTCGAATAGCTGTTGTAGCTGATGCTCATGCAGATCGTTCAAAGGTTCTTCGACGACTTAAGTATAATCTTTGCAGGGCGCAACAAGCCATTTAGGGAAGGATAAAACACCTTGTCATGAAGTGTTGGTGCAGTGGGAAGGTCGTAGCACTGATGAAGCAACTTGGTTATCTTGTACTGATTACAGGGGTCAGTTTCCTACTTCAGACCTTGTGGACAAGGTATGTTTTAAAGGGGGAAGTATTGTTACGGATAAGGGTAGTAAGAATCCTAGTGCGCCTCTGCTAGTATATACCAGGCGCAATAATCAGGGTGCAAATTTGGGAGGCTAATGGTTATGTGGTAGTTAGGGTAGTTAGCCAATAGTTATTTGGTAGTTAGCCAATAGTTATCTGGTAGTTAGGAGACTTTATACATAATCACCATTAGCTTTAACCAGGACATGCAATTTATGTTTTGAGGTTTCTTAGTTTGCGGCAATAGCTTGGGAGGTCAAGAACGATTATCTCTTCCTATACTATTTTTTAAAAAATAAAATTCCCTAGCACTTTTCCTTTGAATATTGATCCTTACTCTACCACATACCTGTTCATTTCCTTGGAAGGTGCTTGACATGCTGCCATCAATAGTCATGCCACCAGAACCAATAATTTTTTCTTGTTGTGCGAGGTGTTGATTTGAGCTCTGAGATTGTTGACTTGAAAGAGGATGCTGTGGGTACTGTTGCTGCTGTTGACTGTTCTGCATATGTTGTTGCTGCAACTGGAAACCTCAACCAAATAAGCAAACCCATGATGAAAATTTGCTGAAGAAAGCAAACAGTAGAAAAAAAAATCCTCAGTCTAACATCAGAGAAATAAGTACCTTAGCCAGCACATCTGTTTCAGCACGGGACATTACAGGAGAACCAACATGCATTGGTGATCCAATGTTACTAAGCGCATCAGCAGAATTAAATGAGCCATCCTTCCCAACAGCCATAGTCTGGCTATTCACAAGCATTTTTAGCTTTCTACGCTCCAAATCATTAACAGATGGAGATGGCAAGTTTTGCTGTGCTTGAAGCATCAATTGCTGCTGAAGTTGAAATTTGTTAAGAGACTGTGGAGACTGCATCAACCTTTGATGTTGAAGGAGCCCAAGCTGCTCCAGCCCCTAAAAAAGGAACCAAGGTCAAAACTGTAATTCAGGAAAAATAAAAAGGATGAAATAAAATAAGTTTAGCATAAGATATTTTAAATAAATTTGCTAAAATTTCCCTATGCATAACTCAAGGAGGTTAAATGACCCAATTAGTTGTCGTTTCAGAAACTTACAGTCAAAGGCCACCCTTTCAAAGTCAATTTGTCTCCCCCTTGTGTTGATCCTATACAAATACCAGAACCAGTTAGCTGCAAACTCAAATGACAAGTACTTCACACAGTTTGGTAATCAAATTAACAATTCAAACCTTGATAACCAAATCTAGAAAGAAAAAGGAAAACAGAAAACATTAATGAATTGAACATCCTAAGGTATACGAATGCAAGAAATTTGGATTCCTTTCTTTTCTCTACGACACAGCATTTCAAATCCAAAACAGAAAAAGTAAATAAAAAAAGAAAAGCGGAATGAAGAGAAAACGACAAGACAGTTAAAGAGTTATGAAAAAAGTATGGAGGAAAAGGGTCTCAATTCCACCGCTAAACCTGAAAATACAGGTCAACCAAATATTTACAGTAATGTAAAAGCAAAACTTAAATATAAGCCCATAGATAAAAAAAAATCTCACTCCCTAAATTGGCATCAATAAAAATGCCATATGAACCACTGCATTAATCTACTATAAATTTTCAACATCTTATGGTTATTTTCCATTCTCCAGAAATTTGATTAATAGCAGAGTCCAGATGAAATTTTAACAAAGGCAATTTTTCATTGACAAATAAAATTTATCCTACCAAACTAGCATGTGAGGAATGCCATCAGCTAGCAATCACAAATCAGATTGAACTTTCATAAGCAATAGGTAATACCAAACATTTAAAAATAAATCTAACAGAGAAGGCCCTAATGGGAAAGTAAATTTTTGTTCCAGAAAAGTTTCTAGACAGAAAGTACCATGAATTCCCATTAAAGATCCTTCAGAACCAGCATTCCTGGAATTAATAATTGCAGCCATCTCAGTCTTCATCTCCTGTTTCACAAGATTATATTAGAAAAATGGAGCATGTTAAATTTTAAACCCAAAAACAACTTTACCTGGGTAGACACAGGCAGCTGTTGACTACGGTTTTGAATACTTGAGCATCCAGGTGCACCATGTAGTGTATGTCTGGGAAAAAGAAGAAGAAAAAAGTGCATAAAGGTTTCACTAATTTGATTGTTAAAAAAATGTAATATCCCATAAGCATAGCAATAAAAACTACAGTGAAGAAGAGTACCCAGGAGGCTGACCACCCAATGCTGTTTTCAACAATGATGCATTATTAGGATCTAGAAGCTGACCCACATTGTCACCTAACCGTTGCTGCAAATAGAAATGTTAGAATGGAAACCATAGTGATACAAGAATGAAGTCTATTGTTCACCAAAAAAAATGAAAAAATCTTCCAATCTTCCTTGCTTCAAAAAAACTTAGCACCTTCATCGCCACATCATCAGAGGAATTCCTCTGAAGTGGAAGCTTTAATCTATCCTCGTAAATTTGTGTTGCCATAGCACTTGCAGTTGCAGTGGTATGTCTTGATGCATCATTAGTGGCAAGTCCAATGGAACCACCATTCAGATGTTGGTTCCCATCTCTTCTTTGCTGCTGCTGCTGCTGCTGCTGCTGCTGTTGAGCATGCCTCTGTAGCAAAAGCTGTGGCATCTGCATCTGCTGATGTTGCTGAGGTTTTGGATGTGGATGATGTTGTTGCTGTTGTAATTCCCGAGCCTTAGCCAATTGACTCTACCATTTACCATAATTTTTATTTAGCAAGATTACAAGTTATACTTCTACATAACAAATATATGACGTACAATTAAATATATGTCCTAATAAAAATGACGAGTTCATTTATATTAAAGATACCTATACTCATGCAGAAATAGAGAAGTGAATTGAAAAACTTGGTAACCTCCAGACTGGAACAAAAAAAACTAGGACAACCATATGCATCTTTTCTTTCTACAAATAACACTAGATATGGCCAACTTAATGACATCAAACAGAAGTTGTTCCAGCCAATTTAGACAAAGAATTGATGGCTGCAAATCAAACTTAGACAAGTTGAATTGATTGAAAAATCTATAAACCAACCTCAATATAAGATGCAGCAGCTTCTGAGTGCTTCTCATTGGTCCTAGCAATGAATATGTCCCAGAAAACAGACCACCACTCAAAGAGAAAACCACCTGGTGCATCAATAGCTATACCAAAAAGAATCAAGTGATTATTATAATAACATTAAGGAAATAGAAGAGCAAAAGGTAAGGAATTTCTTTTGGATATTTCTTCTGTTTTGTATTTTTGTAACTTGAGCATCTATTCAGTTTGACAGTTGTCTTACCCACAGGATCTGTGGAGACATTCCCTTCAGCTTGAAATGCCTTCGCAGAGGCATGCAATTTCCGCTTCATGAGGTAATCATATATGTAAACGTCCAACCTTGAATGAAGCATGCAATCCATCAGAAGTCCAATCAATAAAGCAGATAGAAGTGGGAAAATTGCAAGCAGCAAGAACCCAAAGCAGGCAGTTGAGAAGTTCTACTGAAAAAGAACTGAAGATTGGTCTTGTAAAGTGTCAGCACTCAATCCTTCTTTAGACAAATAATGTCAACACAAACGTGGAACTTATGAAGTAAAATCTCACGTCAACCCGCAACAGGCAAAGAGGGGAACAAACTTTCCTTCTGGAGGTTTCAGAACCAAAACAGTGGAGCTTAGCAATTAATTTCAAAAACATACCTCTCCAATTTACTACAAAAAGTATTATTACCATATTTATTTTCTACTTCCTCATCCAAGTGCAGGATAACCCCATGGGCTGGCAGGTTTCTTCTACCAATTGGGGCCATTCCAGGGCCACCCACGTAACAATCAAAACAACAGAAAAATGGGCTACAGTTCGTGTGCCCAAAATGGAAGATGAACAACCCATAACGTGTTTGATATTTTCTTGATTTACAACCAATTGACAGGCTAAATAAGCAAAACAAGTTATTCCATGATGGTAAGTAAATTATTTCATTTCATTAAGGTGAAGAAATGATTTCACCTTAACAGATGAAACAAATATGCATACTTGGAAGGACACACACACGGAATGGCATAAAAGGAAACCCAACTAGCGTAAAATGCCAGCCAATAGTCATTACAAAATACCAGCACCAAAATATCAAAACCCTAGACACAGAACCGATTCAATACCACCCAAAACGTCTAAAATAGAGAAAATGAGGAAAACCCACAAACGCTACGACTTGCAATAATGTAACGAAGTGTCATAAATGAGTAAAACTTACATTTTATCAGCTTCCCAGTTAGTATGAGACATGATTATCGTAATACTTAGAATTCCAATAGGAAACTAAAGAATTGGAGAAGCTTGAAGGGTAGAATTGTTTGGACAAATACGAGTTCCTGAGAGAAAACCCTCTAAACAAAGTTGCAGAATACACCACCTGCAATTATAAGAGAAGAAAATGGTAATGTCTAGTTCGTTCTATGCGGGCGCGTCTGCCTTTTTGTTTATCAGATTACAGGTTTATTGTATTTCTTTCATATTCTCTACATGTGTGCAAGGACATCTCTGGCGGCTGTTTTTACACACATATCCTTCAATAATGATAATAATAATAATAAGAGTTTCGTCTCCCTAATTTATCAATTTAAATAAGATGTTATTTATTCTTTTTCTTGCGTGAATGAATTTCAGTTGCGCTAGTATGTAAAGTATGTATTAGTATCCTTTATGAACTATTACTGAGATATATTTTTATTTTTATAAAGATTTGACTATTCTGAAATATGCATTATACAGTTATAGTTTTCATTTAGGATTAAAACTTCCAAAATAAATACTTTATATCAAATGAAACAATAATGTATCAAAAATTCAAAATAATCATTCTCACTCAATCAAATATTATTGTTTAGATTAGTTAATGTATGCCGTGAAACTAATAAAATTTAATTACTTCATCGATTAAACTTATTATAATAATTGTATAAATAATTCTTTAAATTGAGATTTCTAAAATATCTCATATAGGAGTTCTCGTAATTTAATATTATTTATGACCTATTCTAATTAAGGATAGCTTAATTGGAAGTCATTGTATGTAAAATAAATCATATCAAGGTAGTTGAGGGATTATAAAATTCACTACTCTAAAGTTATTAGATAGAATATTTTATTATTCTCAATTCCTATTAAATGAAAAAATTATTGGCTAAGGTTGAATGACTCTTTAAAATAATGTTTAAATGTCATTAAAAATTAATTGCTTTTGTTGGATGATTAAATATGGTTGAACTAAAAAATAAACATTAATTCCATACTTTATATTTGATTGAAATATTGTATAATGATATAATCGAATTATAAGAAAAAATCATACACAAAAATATTAGACAAAATCACTTTAAAATATTTAATATTTAGGTGGCTATCATGTATTGGTTAAAACAGATCTTGATATATGAATATAAATTATTTAATTAAAAAATTATAAGATAAATTAAAGAACTTTAATTTACTTAATGTGTTGTGTGTTTATATGCTTTAAGTAGGGTTAGACGAATAACTTAAGCGTTAATTCTAGGAAGAGCTAGATAAGGTGATTTAGCAGATTTCTTCTGACAAGAGAGTTATTCTAGGAAGAAACTTTAATGGTCATATAGGAGCAACCTCGAACAATTATTCATGGACTCCTAAGGGTTTCAGCTTAGGAATGGGAGTGAGACAACTTTATTGGATCTCACAGTAGTGTTTGAGTTGGTGATAGCCAACTCTTTTTTTTTTTTAAAGGAGCATCTAGTGACTTTTAAAAGCATAACCACAAAAACTCAAATTGACTACTTATTCGTAAGGCAAAGCGATCGACCTAATTGCAAGAATTGTAAGGTGATACATAACGCTTGCTTGTCAACTCAATATAGATTGTTAGTTATTGATCTTATAATTAAGGATTAGAGGAAAAAAGCAAAGTCTGAGATGTATTAGAGTCAGATGGTGGAATTTGAAAGATGATACAGTGAAATAGTTTAGGGAAAGAGTGATATATGGAGAATAATGAAAATAGGAAGAAGATGATAACCAGATGTGGGAGAGAGTAGCAACTCTATTAAGATATACAGTTAAAAAGATCTTGGGTGTTTCTAAAGAGCCTAGGGATAGTAAGATGGAGTCTTAATGGTGGAATCAAGATGTAAAATAAAAGGTTAAGATTAAGAATGGTACCTATAAAGCTCTATTAAATAGCACCACATAGGTAGAAAGATAGTTAATAGAGAAAGTTACAAAGTGACAAAGAAAGAGACGAAAAAGATAATATCAAAAATTAAAAGCAAAGCTTACAAAAGATTATAACAATGATTCAAAACTAAAGATGGAGAAAAATATATATTTAAGTTGGCAAGAGTTAGGAAACAGAAAGCAAGGGACTTAAATCAAGTTTGTTGTATAAAAGATAAAGCATGGTTAGCACTCATAGTTGAAATTGACATCAAGAGAAGATAATAGAGATATTTTTTATAACCTTTTTAAAGAAGACATAAAGAACAACATCTCTTTAGGTGATTTTAATACACCCAAGAGGTATCGTAACTTTACTTGTTATTGACAAATTACAAATGAAGAAATTAAAAGAGTTTTGAAGGAGATAAAGAATGGAAAGGCAATAGGGCCTTATGAGAAAGGTGAGGAAGAGCCTAAGTGAAGAGAGTCTTACTTGACTGCTCAAGCTTTTCAATATAATCCTTAAGTCTATCAAAATATCGAATAAGTGCAGACTTGGTATGCTAATTCCTTTGTATAAAACAAAGGGAGCATCTAAAGTTGTAACAATTATAGAGGCATCAAAATACTTAGTCACACCATGAAGTGTATAGGAAAAGGTGATTGATAAGGAGATAGAAAGGATGCACTTATCTTAGACAACCAGTTTAGGTTTATGTAAGGAAGATCTACAACAGAAGCTTTACATCTTCATTGAAGATTAATGAAATAATACAGGTAAAGACAACATAACCTACATATTTTTTTATCGACTTAGAGAAGGCATATTACTAAAGATGGCAATGAGAGTGTCAGGCCTCGAGCCTAGTAGGGCTGGGTAGTTAAGGCCTGACCCATTAACTTCATGTTAGGGTGGGATCGAGTTCTTTTGCCATCCTTATATATGATAAGGTACCTAGGGAAATCATATGGAAGTGTTTAAAAGTTAAGAGAGTTCCTATGCCCTATTTACGGGTTATTATGGATATGTATGAAGGGGTAAAGACTAAAGTAAGGCTGATAAAAGGAGACACAAAGCATTTTTCTATCTATATGGGTTATACCAAGGCTTGTTATTGAGCCCCTTTTTGTTTGCATTAGTGATTGATGAGCTCACCAAGAATTTCCAAGAGGATGCGTCTTGATGTATGTTTTTTGCTAATAACATTGTGTTTAGTGGATGAGACAAAAGAGGTTATTAATGTCAAGCTAGAATTTTATAGAGATATTTTAGAATTAAAGGGATTTAAATTGAGTAGAACTAAGATTAAGTACTTAGAGTGTAACTTTTCGGGTCATAGGATGGCATCCAATGTAGAGGTAAAGATTGCTTCAAAAATTATACCACAAAAGAGTATTTTAAGTATCTATAATCTATCATCCAAAGCAATGCAGAGATCAATGAATACATAGTGTACTGTATCAAATCAGGTTAGCTTAAAAGGAGAAGTGCTTTAAGAGTTTTATGTGACAACAATATACCACTCAAGCTTAAAGGTAAATTCTATTATTTAATGATTAGGCTACCTATGCGATACGAGGAGGAGTGTTGACCTATCAAATATATGCATGATCATAAGTTAATGGTGGCGGAGATGAGGATACTTCGTTGGATGAGCAACCTTACTAAAAGAGATAAAGTTAGGAATGTAATAATAAGAAATAAATTAAAGGTAGCTAATAATAAAAAGAATTAAGAAAGACAAAACTTAGATGGTTTAGACATGCTAAAAGGAGACACTTAGACGTTCCATTGAGAAGATGTAAGAAAATTGTACTTAGAGATTATAAGTAAAAAAAGGAAGACTTAAGAAAAATTGAAAGGAGGTGATCAAGAATGATATAACTCTACTGAAAATTACTGAGAACATGATCCTTAACAAAAATTATTGGCGTACTTAAATAAAAGATTTCACATAGAGAGGTCTTTTTCTTTCTTATAGGTTTTTTAATCATTTTCCTTTAAGACTTATGCCTTGTATTTAACCTAAATATTTTCTTATTTAGTCTAAATATTTTCTTGTAATGATTTGTTCAATTATTTATTTACTTGTTTCCTTCCTTGTTTGTTTATTTATTTACTTATTTATTTTTATTCTTATTCTTAACATTGTTCTATATTTATTATATTATTGATTTTATTAATTATTTTAAAAATTTTTATTTATACGAATTTATTTATTTGTTTGTTTGTTTATTTATTTATTTTTTATCATTATCTCTTACGTATATATATAATATAATATC
>JAOQMS010000008.1:32844604-32855097 GCA_027563885.1 Erythroxylum longipes | reverse complement strand
AAGAGCATGAAGAACATTTAAGGATTGCCTTGGAGACACTGAGAAAGAAAGAGTTGTATGCCAAATTTGATAAATGTAAATTTTGGCTAAGGGAAGTGGCGTTTCTTAGACACATTATTTCAAAAAAAGGAGTACATGTGGATCCACGAAAAATAGAAGCTATTGTAAAATGGGAAGCACCCAAGAATGTAGTAGAAGTGAGGAGTTTCTTAGGATTAGCTGGCTACTACAGAAGATTTGTAAAAGGCTTTTCCATTATAGTAGCTCCACTCACAAAATTAACAAGGAAGGATCAGAAGTTTGCATGGACAGAAGAATGTCAGAAGAGTTTTGAGGAACTGAAGAAGAAACTCACAACTGTACCAATTCTAACTTTGCCTTCTAGTAGTGAATGATATACAGTATATAGTGATGCTTCAAGGAAAGGATTAGGATGTGTGTTGATGCAAGGAGATAAAGTGATTGCATATGCTTCTAGACAATTAAAGCCTTACGAAATGAGCTATCCCAGGCATGACTTAGAATTGGCTGCTATAGTCTTCGCATTGAAAATATGGAGACATTAACTATATGGAGTCACCACCAAGATATTTACAGACTATAAGAGTCTTAAATATTCGATGAGCCAGAAAGAGTTAAATTTGAGGCAAAGAAGGTGGTTAGAATTATTGAAAGACTATAACTTGACGATAGATTACCACTTGAGGAAAGCAAATGTAGTAGCGGATGCATTGAGTAGGAAATCTATTATGGCACATGTGAAGACGATATATCTACCTTTGTTGAGGGAATTAGCCAAGCTTAAGGTGAAATTGAGACAAGTTGAATCTAGTGGTATATTGGCTAATTTTAGAGTAAGGCCAGTATTGAAGGAAAAGATAAAAGAATTGTAAGAACAAGATGAATATTTAAACAAGCTCAGAAAAGGGATTAAAAATGGTAAGCCTTCGGAAATAGAAGTAAGAGAAGATGGACTGATGTTGGTAGGAAACAGACTATATATTCCAAATTTGCAAGAGTTAAAGGATGAAATTTTGAATGAGGCCCACAGTGCTCCATATGCAATGCATCTGAGAAGTATAAGAATGTATAGAGATCTAAAAGAACATTTTTGTTGGCGAGGAATGAAGAAAGATGTCGCTGAGTATGCTGGAAAATGCTTGGCATGTCAACAAGTCAAAGCGAAACATCAAGCACCCGCTGGTAAGCTTAAGCCCTTATCTATTCTTGAATGGAAATGAGAAAAGATTACTATGGATTTCTTAATGGGATTATCGAGGACCAGCAGGAAGCATGATGCAATATGGGTGATTGTTGATAGGATAACCAAGTCCATGCATTTCTTGCCAATTAGATAGATAGATTCTTTGAATTCTTTAGCCAAGAAATACTTAGATGAAGTAATTAGACTTCATGAGATTCCCAGTTCCATAGTCTCAGGTAGAGATCCCAGATTCACTTCTAGATTTTAGGAAAGTTTGCAAGAGGCTTTGGGAACCAAGTTACATTTTACACAGTTTTCCATCCGTAGACAGATGGTCAATCAGAAAGGACAATCAGTACATTGGAGGCAATGTTAAGAGCTTGTGTAATGGACTTCAAAAGTTCATGGGATGAGTACCTACCTTTGATTGGGTTTGCTTATAATAATTCTTATCACTCCGGAATTCAAATGGCAACTTATGAAGCTTTGTATTGTAGGAGGTACAGAATCCCTATTTGTTGGGACAAGGAAGGTGAAAGAAAACTTTTAGGGCCTGAGTTGGTGTAGGCTACAGTTGACAAAAATAAATTGGTGAAGCAAAGGCTCAAAGCGGCTCAAGATAGGACGAAGAGTTATACAGACACACACAGGAAGGAGATGGAATATGAAATTGGGGATAAAGTATTTCTTAGAGCTTCACCATAGAAAGGAGTTTTAAGATTTGGTAAAAAGGGTAAATTTAGTCCAGGATACATAGGCCTTTATGAGATTATTAAGCAGATTGGGCCTCTTGCCTACAAGTTAGCTTTACCGCCAGAGTTATCAAAGATTCATAATATCTTCTATGTATCAATACTGAGGAGATATAGATCAGATCCTTCACACATAGTCCAACCTTCAGAAGTTCAAATAAGGGAGGATTTAACTTATGAAGAACAACCAGCGGTGATCCTAGATTCAAAGGAAAAAGTCTTGCGGAATAAGACTGTGAAGCTGGTAAAAGTGTTATGGAAGAACCATGTAAGAGAGGAAGCAACATGGGAATCTTTGGAAGCCATGAAGGAGAAGTACCCACACCTATTTGTGGATTTAGGTAAGAATTTCGAAGACGAAATTTTTTAAAGAGGGGAGAAATGTTAGTTCCCGATTTTCTTAGAATTTATTTTATTAAATTATCAAGCATGAAAATAAATTAGAATTTATGAATTAGAAATTTTTTTGGAGTTTAATATGGTATATTATGATTTTATTTGATGGCATGAATTAAAAAGAAAGAAGTAAAATTAAGGGTAGGAGTTAGTAGGAACTTATCTAATGATTTTTATCATTTGTAACTTATCTAGGTAACTCAGAAATTATTGGCACTTAGAATCATTTCAAGTATGAGCATTCATGATTGTGTTTTACAATTTTCTACTGATGTGGTTTTTGGGATTTGTAACTTGGAGTGGTGCATGTTATGTTTGTGTAAAATGTTATGTTTTGTCAAATGTTAATGTGGTTTGTGTGATGGTTTTTGAGATGGATTATCTTTAAGTAAAATTGTTTATATAGAAGTGGTATGTATGAAATTGAAAGTTGGATTTTGGGTTTTGTGGTTGAAGTTACTGGTTCTATCTATATATATATGTAAATGTTGTTAGCAGATGTACGTAAACAGTGATTAAGGGTTAAACATACAGTCTGCAACTTTGAGGAATAAACTGCACTGATCTAAGCAAAATTTAATAAAAGTTCTTCATGAAAGTTGTAGATCCTTTTTCTTAGCTTTTTAAGGACATAAAATTTGTAATTTTTGGATTTGTGGTTTGAAAGTTATGGTTGTTTGAAGTTAGGTGCGCGACGAGTTGCAATTGCGACAATTCGTGTAAAGTCGAGATCGCGCGATCGTAACAATCTGTGTTAAGTCGCGATCGCGACGAGCTGATTTCTTGATTCTCTCTCTCATGCCCGTGCGTTGTTTTTGTTGATTCTCATGGTTGTGAGAAATATTTCTCACGGCCATGAATTTTGTTATTGAAGTCTCACGGGTGTGAGACTTAAAACTCATACCCGTGACTTTTGTGACTTTTTCAGTCACAGGCGTGACTTTCCTTACTCAGACCCATGAGTTTTGCATGGCTTGACCAACTGTGTTTTTAAGTTGTCGCATCTCAACTCTGTGCTCTATATAGATTTTGTTTTTTTAAAAGTCCCACCATGAATTTACCATTTTATTTTTTTTTCTGTAAATTATTTATGAAAATTTTATATCCGAATCGAGACCTGGGTCCAACATATATGTTGGAAGTTACAGAGCTGGTTCTATATCGCTTACTTCCAATTGGTTAACCATTAGTTATGGAGTTGGACACTAGGTTAACCACTATACACTGGTATAATAACATGCATAAAACCTAACGGTGTACCATAGGCTAAAAAAATCATCTTTCCGTTTTATCAACCAATAACATAATTTTAATGTACCTTCAAATCATACAAAATTTAACTTTCAAACTTCAATTTATATATTGCTAAAATATAAACTTATACTAGCAATATTCACTTGTAATGAATCATTCACATAAACTCATATTCATGCAATTTAAAATCACATGTCATTAATTCTTTTATAAAGAATTTATTCACATAAAACAATTAAAATGTACTCACTATTTTGCAAACTTATCGCCAAGTTCACTCACGCGTTCTATGCCTCTCCTTTACCTATACAAATTGCATTTCACTTAGGCATTTATTTCCAAATTCAGAAATAAGACATTAAAACTATATATTAGGTTTAACCGAATTCGAGATTAGTACTTAATTGTGTAACACGTATGCTAATTGTATTTCTACTTACTTCTGTAAGCTAACCAATTGTTCTCCATTTCAAAGGCTAACTTCGAAAATTACTTAAATACCATTTTTTACCCATTCTAACTTATCAATTTCTTCAAAACGCTATCTCACCCTATTAATTCACCAAAACCATAATCAAACTTCGACAACTCTCACCAATAACTACATTTCCTTTTAAGGACAAGTTGTCCTCACCACACACACACATATTTTCATTTCATTTTCTTTCCAATTTTTAACACTATTCACCTAAGATCCATGCCAAGCATCATCCAAATACATCATAAACCATTTCAACTTCACTACTTTCCACATACACCACATATACTAAGTTTTTCCAAATAATAACATAGCACTTCATTTAACAACTCCATTGCCACAAATACACTTAATGACCATCTTTAGTCACATTCACACGATCATTACTCATAACCCTACTTTTATACCAAAAATGCCCTTAAGTTTTAGCTTAACATATTTAACATTAAACTTTTCCAATTCAATTCCAAATCAATTCTTTTGCTTTTCTTTACTTTATTAGCATGAAAACCATGCTATGAACATCATAAAACATCAAAATAGAATTTTTGGATAAAATCACACTAAAAAGACCTAGCCATGGCCGATTCTTCCAATCTTGATTTCTTGGTTTACTTTCTTGATTTCAACCTTAAATGCCTCTAAGATTAGTATCTACTCCATGGCAAGTCAAAAATCACCATTGATCTTAAAAAAATCCATCTTGCTCAAAACTCATAAAAATTAAAAATTTAAGCTAGAAAAACTTACCACTATTTCCTCCAATCTTTTGGGTATTTGATGAATACTTAGGTTTGATCAAGATTTCTTCAAATCTCACCCAAAACCCATCAACAACAGTTGCACTCTTCTTCTTCTTTCTCCTTGGTCAAAACTTCACCTTGGTTTCTCTTCTCTCCCTTTTTGTTTCACTCTCGCGGTCATGTTAAAAGAATGAAGCAATTTCTCTTAAGTTTTGCTTTTTATACTCCGCATTAAATGATACACATGTCACTCTCTAATTTTCCTCTTCTAATGACCCATCATCCATATAATTAATGATGTTTAACCCTTAAGAAAGTCTCTAATTGGTTATTAAGTGTGGTTCACTAATCCACTCACACTGTTGTATACAAAAAGTCAAATTGCCCCTTTAACGTATTTAATTCACCAACTAATCAAATCAAATTTCAAAAATATTCCACAACCGTCTTATCCTCAAATTGACCATGAAATACTCTAATCAGGGTCAATACTTATTGATTGGATGCTTTAAAAAATTCGAATGGGTTTAAAATCATTAATACCCATTATGTTCCAAAAAAGGGCATTTTAGTCCTAAACTTTTAGAACTCCTGAAATCCTTCCAATTGGACTTATTTTTGGTCCATTTCAATATCATTAGACTCTAATACTTATTCTGAATATTTTCAATTTTGCTTCAAGATTGGTTCCCCTAAAAAGTCACTATTCACCCAGATTCACTATTCATCCGATGACATCATTTACTGAAAATAAAAATTTATATTCAACGAAAGGAAAGCTTCAGGATTTTACAATCACCCCTCCTTATACAAATATTGTCCTCAAAATTTAACCAATCATACTGATAGTTGTGATTTGCATTGTGTTTTAGGGTTTAATTTGTTAAGTATTTAGTGTTAATTTGAGTGTTTAGTGTATATTTAGGTTTTAATTGTGTTAGTTTATGTGTTTAATTGTTTTTATGGGTTAGTACGAGTCTTTGAGCTTAAATGTTATAATTTTGAGGTATCTTGATGGGTTTTTTAGTCTTTCAGAGAAAACGGCAAAGAATAGAGAAGTTTCTGGCCAAAAACATAGCCCACGATCGTGGCACAACAGGCCACGATCGTGATAGAGAGGGACAAGCCAGGGCAGCCAAGCCACGATTGTGCACGGTTGTGAAAAAGAGCTTGGATCCAAGCCACGATCGTGCACTCTGGGCCACGATTATGATAGAAAGGTTTAGGTGCTACGATCGTGGCCTAAGTCGGGCTGAAGCAAAACTCAAATTTTGTAAGATTTTTTAGACCGTTTCGACCCTAACTTTAACTTAGAGCGTTTAAAGTATAAATAGATCATTATGAGACAGATGCAGAGCTTTGGAGAGTCTGAAAAGGAGAGCCTTCATGTCAGCCAATTTCGAAAAAACCTAGAGGGAAATCGAGAGATTGATGAAGGAGACAAAGGAAGAGAAATACGGAGAAGAAGCTTGATGTGACGTACTTTTCGAAACAGGTGCTTTCCTGCTGTCACTGCCTCCGCAATTCCGTTCCCGACGTATTTTTCAATTATTTCAATTTTATTCACGTATAGAATTAAAATATGTGTTGAGAATAGGTTGTGTTGAATGTTGATTTTTTGTTTATACTCACCTTTGGGATTTTGATTTTTGAGATTAATAAATTTTGATTGATTGTGCTTTTTTATTGATTTAATTGTGATTTAATTATGCTCTTAATAACTTGTCAATAGATTGAGAGGATGAGCCAACTGAAAATAATCAAATTGGGCTAACGAAAGTTAGCTGATTTGGTAGGTAAAGAATTGAATCAAACCGGTAGAATCGTGTAATGAGAGATCGAGCATAGGTTCCCGGTAGGTTATTAGACAATTTAGAACTAATTTAGGTTTTAGGTCAATTGTGAATCAAGAGATCATAATTCCATAATTTAAATTAGGGATTATCAATTAGGGTTAAGAATTACAACTCGAGAGAGAGTAATTCACCCTAGGACTGTCTAGACCCATTAATTCGATAATTGCACAGGCGATTAGGTTTTTGTTAATTTCAGATTAAAACCCCCTTTCTCTCACTTGATATTTTCTAGGTTGGTTTTGGGATTAGTTTGTGTGACTTGTTATCTTGTGTAGATTTCTGCAATTCAATTCTTGAAATTAATTATTTGATTGGTTTATTTTCTGTATTAGTTATTTATTTTGAATTATTATAGTTTAGTACGGCCTTAGATTTTAGGACTAGATTAGCCCTCCTCATGGGATCGATACCTCAAGTACTACGCGAACAACCTGTGCGCTTGCAGAATTTACTAAGGTTAATAAATATTAAAACTTAACATGTGTAACTTTGCGATCGCATACATGTTTAAAACAGGTGGGGATATAATGTACGCATCTGCTGCTCAGGCTCCCATTTAGCTTCCTTTACTGCATGATTTCTCTACAGTACCTTAACCAAAAGAATGATCTTATCATGTAGAACTTGATCTTTATGGTTGAGGATCTGTATTGGTTCCTCCTCAAAAGTCAAATTTTCCTTTAGGTTCACTGGTTGTGTTGTGATTACATGCGAAGGGTCTGCTAGTTATATGTGAAGCATAAATACATAGAAGATGTTGTGAATCTTTACAAGCTCATCTGGTAGCTTCAATCGATATGCCATTGACCCAATTCTTTCTGTGATTTCATACGGTCCCATGTAATGCGAACTTAGCTTACCATGTTTCCTAAACCTAAGTACACCTTTGCAAGGGGAAATCTTGAGAAATCTTGAGAAATACTGTATCTCCAATTTGAAATTCAAGATCCCTATGACAATTATTCGAATAGCTTTTCTGCCTATCTTGGGCTATCTTTAATCTGTCCCAAATAATTTGAATTTTATTTGTTGTCATTTGTACTAGCTCAGGGCATATCAATTTCCTTTCACCTACTTCATCCCAACATATTAGAGTTCTACATTTTCTTCCATAAAGTGCCTCGTAAGGTGCCATGCCAATGCTGACCTGATAACTGTTATTGTACATGAACTCTATTAGTGATAGGTGCATGTCTGAACTCCCCCTAAACTCTATGAAACAGGAACTAAGCATATCCTCAAGTTTCTAGATAATCCTTTCTGACTGTCCATCCTTCTGGGGGTGAAAGGTAGTGATAAGCTTCAAACTTGTACCTAAGGCTTTCTATAAGCTGGGCTAAAATCTTAATGTAAACCTAGGGTCATGATCGAAGACAATAGGAATCAATTTACCATAGAGTCTCACTATCTCATCCACTTAAAGTTGGGCTAACCTGTTTAAGGGATAATCATTCTTGATTGGAAGGAAATGTGGGGACTTTGATAACTTGCCCACTATCACCTATATAACATTGTGCCCCCTTGGACTCTGTGGAAGTCTTACTATGAAGTCCATAGTAATCTTCTCCAACTTCCATTTTGGGATAGGGAGGGGCTGCATTAATCCCATAGGCTTCTGATGTTTTGCTTTTACATGTTCATAGTTTAGACACTTGAAACTAACTCTATTATTTTCTTCTACATCCCTCTCCAACAATAATGTTCTTAGGGAGTGTGGTACATTTTTGAGCTACCCAGATGCATAACATAAGTTGAGGAGTGAGCTTTCACCAAGATCTCTTTCTTTAAGTCTACTATATCCAGTACACATAATCGTTGTCCCCTTATCATTATACCACCTTCCTTGATTGAAAGATCTATTCTCTGCCCAATCTCAACTTTGACCTTCAACTTTATCAACTGTGGATCTGTCCCTCTCTAACCTGATCCACCAAAATGGGGAAAACATGAAAGGTAAAAATTAATGCCCCTAAGTCTACCATATCCAATCTCACTCCTAAAGACCTTATTTTTTCTAGAAATGGAAGATATATCGTCTTCAGTTGTGATATCGAACTAGTAGGTCTCCTACTTAAGGCATCAACCACTACATTGGCTTTTTCGGGGTGGTACTTTATCTTACAATCATACTATTTTATTAACTCCAACCATCTCCTCTTCCACATGCTTAGTTCCTTTTGAGTGAACAAATATTACAGACTCTTGTGTCCATAAAAATCCTACAAGGAACAACATATAAATAATGCCTCCAAATTCTCAATGCGAAACCTATTGCTACTAATTCTAGATTGTGGGTAGGGTAGTTCTACTCATGCTTTTTCAATTGCCTAGAAGCATGGGATACGACCTTATCATTTTGCATGAGAACACACCCTAACCCCTATCTCGAGGCATCACTATACACGACAAATCCATTAGCCCCTATCGGTAACATGAGTACAGGAGCTATCGTTAGTCTTTCTTTCAATTCATCAAAACTTCATTGACAAGCATCTGACTGCTTAAAATTCTCCTCTTTTTACATCAACTTGGTCAGAGGGGTTGCTATTTTGGAAAATCCTTCAATGCATTTCCTATAATAGTCTGCCAATCCAAGGAAGCTCCTAACTTCTGTCACAGTGGTGGGAGATCTCCAATTAGTAATAACTTCAATCTTTTAGAGATCTATACTATGTCCCTGAACTAAGATGACATGACCCAAGAAGGCAACCTTGTCTACCCAAAACTAGCACTTATTGAGCTTAATATATAACTGGTGCTCTCTTAGGGTCTGTAATACTATCCGAATGTATTCTGCATGCTCCTTATGACAGTCCAACACCAATATGTCATCAATAAAAATGATCACAAACTTATCTAGGTACTCTCGAAACACCATGTTTGTCAAATCCATAAAAGCAGCCAGAGCATGTCCTAAAGGCAGTTTTTGGAATATCCTCATTGTGGACTTTCAACTGATAATAACTTGATCTTAGATCAATCTTTGAATAAAATTTGGATACTTATAGCTGATCGAATAAATCATTAGTCCTTAGAAGTGGATATTGGTTGTGAACTGTCACTCTATTCAATTGTTTGTAGTCGATACACAACCTTAAACTCCCATTTATCACTTTTAAATTCATTTATCTTTAAAAAATTCTTAAGCGAGGAACTTGCTACTTTAACATGACCTATTGGTAAATAAGAGATAAAGGGAGTAGTTTTTAGATAAATCCTTTTCAATCCCTAAGACCTAATGGCCTAAATAGATTCTTTTATCAAAAGTCTTGGCCCTTTATAAAGAATACTATCTCTGAAGCGATCCATAAATTGTTTTATAAAGGTTAGATTCTTAAAGAAATTAATGAGAATTTCCTTCACTTAATACCAAAAGTTCCTAATCATGTTTCTTAAATGTGTTTAAAACTATTTTATGTTGTAATTTTTCATAAAAAATCATCTAAAGCTATTTTTATAGATTAAAGAAGGTTCTCCAAACTTGATTAGTGAATCATGAGGCACTTTTCTGGATGAGAGGCTAATAGGTGACATCATTTTAATGGTTCAAAAGTTGTTCAAGGGATATGAAAGTCACTCCAGGTGTTGGATCGGGAAAAGAAAGCATGCCATATTTGGAGAATCGGTAGATTTCAAAACTTTTTAGAAATCTTATTTGCAGCGAAAGCAATATATCCAAATAATCATGCCAATCTATACATGATATGGTATAAGGATAATAATAAACATAAATAAGATAGTGATATTACCGACTCCTTCGCTACAACTTTAATTTCTCGCTGCGCTATCCTCTCCTTCTTCTTGTATCCA
>JAOQMS010000008.1:32824595-32844504 GCA_027563885.1 Erythroxylum longipes | reverse complement strand
GCCTAAGTTTATTTATAATGGGTTCTAGATATTTTAATAATTCAATTGAAATTAGAATACTTTAATTTAGAATTACAATTAATTCTAAGTAAATAAAAATATGCTCAAATAAAATCTAATATCTTATATTGGTCCTTATTTATTGAATATCTCATATTTAATTCTATGGTTTCTCAAACTTTACAATCAAGTCTAATTTTATTAAGACACTTTTTTTCTCTTTAACTCGCTCTTTGGATGTGACCCATTAGGTTCCTAAATATGCAGACAATGGATTAACTTACAACCCTAAATCATATTTAGAACTAGATAAGTTGAACTCCTTAATTTATCTTTAATTCTATAATTAAATAATTTATATCCATAGATCAAGATTAGTATTTAGCAATGCATCATGATCATCCAAATATTCAAAGTAGTTTTGACTAACCTTTCCATGTAAGATTTTATCGATAATTCAACCCTTTTATTATATAATATTTTAATTAGACATAGAACATGAAATTAATATATACTCTATTTGAATCTTATTAGTTGTCTATCATTAGCATTTAATTCAATCAATGACATTTGGAAAACTATTTTCTAAGTGTAGCTCCACCTTGCCAAGGATTTTTTGAATTAATAACAATTCAAAACAACGAAACATTTTTTGTAAATACTTTAAGATGATGAATCCTATATATTGACCACTCATTAACTCCATATAGTTCATGCTATATCTAATAATTACCAATTCCACTAACCTTAACTAAATAGGTCTTAAGTAGTGTCAAAACATAGAAATCCATTATGAGAATTTCCGTACAAGTGCAAGTAAGGTTTCCAATGGAATTCTCATATATGGTCAGTTCAGTGAACCTATTCTCTAACAAATACACACATGTTTGTTTAAGTATCTCCATAATTTAGTCTATTAGATTGATTATTTCCTTTATAAGGAGGATCTATAACATCTTTTGTCTTAGTATATTAACCACTGGAAACAATTTAGAAAAAATATATAAATACAATATAAATCTCATTGTGACTTTCTTACAGTAACAAGCCCTATCTGAATCTACAAAACGAGTTTGCTTCGTGGACCTTTTGCACACGTTCACCCCCTCCTTTACCTCATGGGAAAATAAGAGCCGAATAAAGAGTGACTTTCTTAAGATAGATATAGGAAGAAGGCTGCTTCAGCCAAAAGATCATAGACCATCTTTGGTGGATTAAACAGAAAAAGATCGTATTCTCTTGTCCTAAAAAGAGGATATTCTAGGCATCCAGTTTCCAACCCACCGATTTGTTAATTCAACACGTTTCATCTTTCATAAAACAAACTAGAACTAAAAGTAGTAGGAGCGCATTTTTTGGTTTTAAAGTGCTCTTACCATCATTGTAATAATTTTGACAATTGAATTTTCCATTTTTTTTATTAAAAGGAAAGTTATTCCTGTACTTTAATTCCTGCAATAGTTACACCTCCAGAGAATAAATAATCACAAAAAACATAATCAGTTGGTTTAATCCAAATTAGCCAGCCTACAGATTGCAGTCTATTTCAGTTTTTACATATAACATGAGAAATTAAACTAGTCTAGGTCCTCTGTAAAACCTTAGCACTAAAATAGAAAGAAGCCCTATTATTGCGCCAGCTATACTTCCACTCTCAACTAACGAATGAGTCACTAAATGGTGTAACAGCACTAAAATAGAATACATCTAGGACGTATGAAGCATCAGTTATTTCTCACAACGGCAACTAACAAGTAATGGCCTATACAAGGGAGTTCATACAAATTACTCCACCAAAGTTTCATATCGGCAATATAAAGATTAACGTTAGATTGGCGGCTAAAACTGAACATTACAACTAACCCAGCACGGTCAAAAAAGGGGATTCCTCTCCTTTTTCGGACATCTATATTTTTCCTGTACTGTTTGCTTTCAGAAGATAAAAAGAAAGGTCGGTAAAGGTATTGGCAGAATGAAATTTCAATCTGCACCACCATGGTTTATGGATCGTCCTTCAATGCATATGTAACACTAGTGATACAGGTCTGCGCTTGTGGCTAAGTTTGTAATAATTTGGAGGAATCTTGCAATCCTATATGAATCTCCAAAAGCATAACTCCAACAAGAATAAACCATTGTGACTTCTTCAAGGAAGCTTCATATCAGTTATCAAGGCTTGTGGATCTTAAACCCGAATACTCTTGGAACATAACTCTGCCATGTTTTCTGCGGCTTGAGATGGCCACATGTCATCAAGAATAGGTGAGCAAATGTTGTCCCAAAGTAGGCACCATCAATGTCTAAATTGATTCAAGGAAACCTGGAACATTCTTTCAAAAAGAAATGCCAAGTAAACAATGTCTATAAACATTGAAAACGTCAATTTCTGACCACACATACATTCATCTGACTAACAAAACAACAGAACATGAATATTTCATACTCCAATCTTCCTACAATTAATAGAATCATAATTCAGGAACAAAAGTGAGCTACCAGTTTAAAAAGAGATAAACAAATAGAACATCATGATGTGTCAACTGACTGAATGAGATCAAAGTGGACTCCACGTGAAGATAGCAGTTGACTTTAAGCCCAACTCATATCATAAATGAGAACACATATTATGCACATATATGTTCAAACATATTAAATGAATGATGCCAGTGAGTTTTTATGAGGTTGATATCTATATTGTTCAGAAACTGATAACAATACCTTGCTCTCCAGTTACAGATTTCAAAATTAGCAAGTACGCTTACTTCATTAGAAGACGTAAAAAGTCCATGTGCTTACTTCATTACAAGATGGATAAAGGCCAGTCAGATGCCTAAGTAAAACTGTAAAGGATATCTTATATTAAACCCTACTTATTTTAGAATTTTATTTACACTTCTATAGATAGGGGGTTAGCTTAATCGAAAGGCAAATTTTTGCTGACTGATTAATTGATGCTGAACCCTTCTCTAATTCTCTTCTTTATTGTTCATGCTCTTCTCTTATTCTGAAATTCTATCTTTTCTTCCCTATTTCTTTAGCTGATTTTGTATTCGTGTCTAATATTCCATGATCAAGTTCTTTGCCACTGCAAACATATATACTTACGTATAAGTCAGCAATTTAAACAATACTCAAAAAAACATAACAAGAAACATAGATCAGATAATAGCATTAATAAGTAAACTGAAAGACAAGAGAAGAACCTCCAGATAGCTCTATAGAATGGAAAAATAGAAAGAAAAAAAAACTAATGCTAAACCAAGCAAAAAAACTGAAGTTGCATAGCAATAGAATTTACAATAAGGCTATTAATGAGACTGGATAAAAGATGGTCCAATACAACAAAGGATACTGCCTTGATATTTTGATCGGGGATAATATATATCATCACATCTGGGGCAGTATATTTTTACAGTGCTTGAACGTGGGATGTCTGATTGACCAATAGGAAGACATGGCTGCCCGCAGCAATAAACCCTAGGGCATCGGCCAAAGTCAAAGTTTTTGTACTTGTCAAGCTGTAGAAATCACAATAAAATCAGTATAAACAGCAGCTAAACATTAAGATCATAAAACATGAAAGGGAAATCTCACCATAGTAGCCATTCCTTTGCTAGTCAACAAGTAGCGTGCATGAATCAGACCATAAAGCATCTCTGCAGCTGATTCAACTAATTCATTTTGTTCCTCTGTAAACAAATCGCCTATCAATTACAATCAGTTCCAAGAAACAAGCATCAAGGTACAAATTCCTTTGGTAATTAAATGTCAGATTCCTTGGCATGGTAAAAGTAACCAGTAAAAACTTCTCAAAAAATGGATATATATACATGTATGTATGTACGTATGTATGTGTGTATGTATATGTAAAAGCTTACCATGAGATGATTCCACGTCCAAAATCAAGTCCAGTGCATAATCGTAATAAGGGACTTGACTGCCTAACCCACAGATGTTAAAATCATCTTGAATATAATCATCATCAACTTCGCAGAAGAATTCATTTCCTCTTAGATTGCAGAACCAAGAAATCCAGGATGTGTCATACCCCTCAGAACCACTAACATCTGACTCTTCACTGTCCGTTTCAGATTCTTCTGCAAGCACAGTTAACATTTACATTATTAAAAGAAAATAGTGAGAGGACACCAATATTAACATCATATTCAAATAAATAAAATTACCAAAATCTCCATACTGAATAAAAATCTGCCTAAAAATATTTCTTTAGAAGGAAAATTTCTATTACAAGTTCATAGATAAAGAACATTAAAAGATAATTACCATCGGACAAGTTGTAGTTCTTGGAGATAGGATGGTCTTTGTGATCGAGTTGTTGCTGTTTCCCGGTGTGTGCTGACAAAGCCTTGCTGTTGACAGCTCGCGAAGTGGTAGGTGAGGATCGGACGAGGTGTTTGTCTAGAGTGTCGTTGATTCGCTTACGATCGAAGGATCCCACCTCCGTTTTCGAACCGCCAAGTCCTCTTTCGCTGTACATATCCGGCAACCGCGACGAAGAGTTTTGGGGTCAACATCAAAAGATCATGGTCGGAAATTACTGATATGCCCCTTGCTGAAAAAATCTAGGTTTTCTCCTGCCGCAAAGAGTGTGAATAACGTGGGTGGAGTGAGAGAGAGAGAGCGAGCGAGAGAGAAGAGCGTGCGAGCACTGAGCCAAGTTTTGGATAAATGTTATTTGTTTTATCGTTTATTTTGTATTTTTACTTTGTTTAATTGGTGTCACAGAAATTGTTTTAAGTACTTGAATCAACCATCAAAAGCAATAACGAGGTAAAATGAAGACGTAGTTGGACGCGGGTTCTAGACACTTACGGGCATTTTCAAGTGTGTTTTAGGGGATTGTTTGTTTTTTTTTTAATTTTTGGTTTTTATTTTTTGTTTTTAATTTCTTTTTTATTAAAAAATAAAAACATGTTGGTTGAGATTTCTATATAAAAGCTTAAAATAAAAACATGTTTGGTTGAGATTTGTAATATAAAAATTGAAATAAAAACTTGTTTAGTTTTATTATCTTATTTCTATTTTTTATAATTATACTCTTATATTAATAATTTTAATAAAATATATTATATTTTTAAATTAATTAATTATAATTATAGCTAAAACTAAAATATATGCAAATTAAATATAATTTAAAAATATGCATTAATTGTATATAATAAATTCTATAAATTAGTAAATTATATTAAGTCATTCTAATCAATAAAAAATGTCTATTATATTATGATTCTTGAAAATATAATATAGTCCTTACAAAAAGAAACATAAATCGATAAGAAATAATATAATCACTTCACATTTGTCTAGAAATTTTATCTCGCTTCCAAAACGTACTTCAAAGTTGTACTAGAATGATACTATACTTTACTTGAGAACTTATATCTTCATTTTCACTTTTTCTAATTTGTTCTTCATTTTCAACATAACTGTCAAATATTCCATCACTTTGTCCATACGTTCTAATATAATTGTGTATAACATAACAAGTAATAACGATTTATTTTTATATCATAAATTGACATGTTTTTAATTATAGAGAATCTTACTTTTAGAACGTCCAAACATCTTTCAATAACATATTTTAATAAAGAATGTCTATAGTTAAACAATTCCTGTGGGCCTTAAGGTCTTCTTCTGCCTCTAATTTTGCAAATAATATCTTTCACCTTAATATGGTGAAAGAAATCCAGGCATATTAGTGTTGCCTAAATCAGTCAAATAATACTTACCTAATATATAAAGAACATAATATTGACAAAAAGATATTAAAAATGAATAATAATTACTATATTTATTTAGAATAACATAATACCTTGTAAAAGCATAGGAAATTGATTCGCTAGATTTGTCACTGTTTCTAAAAAAACTCGAGTCATTTACAGTGCTTTCTTATCCAGTCATTACATATGTAAAACATATGTTAAATGAGCAATAACATATAATATTTTGGGTTGGATTAATTCTTTTGCTCATACATGGTATTTGTTCATCTATCGGAACAAGTGCATCAATATATGTATTATCTATTGCTCCTATACAATCTTAAATATTAAAATAATTATTAATCATAAGGAAATAATTAAAATAGTAATTAAATATAGAATATACCAGAAAATGTGGAAAGAATTTTGAATTATGTTGAATCTCAGGAGGTGTATTAATAAAAGATGGTGGAGTAATGACTCTTTGTATAAGACAATTAATTGCACATAAGATTTTACAAAAGTACTTCAAAATTGTCCAGGTCAAATGTTGAAAGCGTTCTGCATTAACTTTAGTTGTCACACTATGTCCTATAGTTATCAAGAAAATTATTAATTATTCCTCCACAACCAAATGACTTTATGGCTTTAAGCCTCCTAAACTCTTCAGTGGATGATGTTTCACATAATTTTTTCTTAAGTAAATCATTCTTCCTTTTTAATTGTTCACCAAGTATAAGCAAGATCTCTTCTACAATGTTAAAATGTGTCTTCTTTACCTTCTTATTCTTAAGAGATTTTTTTATCTTAGATGAAGAACTTATATCTTGATCTTCTTTTTCGTTATACGAGTAATCAATATCATTTTCATGTTCCTCTTTTATAATATTTGATGGAGATTTAGTTGATGGATGTGCGTGCACACTAGTTGCAATAGTATCTCTAAAAATCTTACACAAGTATGAAAATTTCTTGCGTCCTTTTTCCTTGAATCTATGAGCTATTTATGCACCTATAATGATGAAAAAGAAATATGAGAATAAATATTATATAATATGATATATTAATAAAACAAAAACATATTTTTACCTTAAATAGATTTTCCCTACATGTATTTATAACATTAACTTCACTAGTAAAAGAGTTGTAACCAATTCTTGTTTCTTTGAGTAAGTTCTTGACATTCTTCAATCTAGCCTTTAATCCATTATACTTATTCTTTAATTGAATATCAGTATACTCCTTATTGAATTTTGTTTGAAGCCCTGCCTTAATATTCTTCCTTCTAAATTTAGAAAAGGTAGTAGTCGTTCGATTATCCTTCTTCACTTCTTCAACCATTAAGGAAATAATACATTCCTATGGTATCATTCCATACCCCATCATTTTTCATTTATTTCCATACAATCATTGGAATCGTTCGTATTGTTCAAACCTTCCATCACTAAATGTAGTCACATATAAGTGACATCAATCACAACAATTTCTAAAAAGTATTAAATGCTAAACATCGTTCAAAATAAACATGAGACAACTACAACAATTTCTACAAAATATTAAATACTAAACATGGTTCAAAATAGACATGAGACAAACATGATAGGATTTCAATTCCATTGAATTCACACCGGAAATTGATCAATTAAGGGTGCCATCAGGATATAAAGTTGACAAAAATAAGATATTCTAATGACAAAAGATTCCTCATGAGGTATGCTGCCACTTTAACTTGAAGAAATCAACCACAACATATATGTTCATCAATCAGGGTTAGCAATGCTAATATATTAAATTTCAGTGCTCATTCTAATGGATTTTTAATAAAAATTGCTAAAATGTCATTGATCTTAAAAGTCACGATTGCCCATTATTTTGTTTTTGATGTTGATTAATTTGTGCTCTGTTTTCTAACTATTTCCATAATGTCGTAAGTGGCATCATTTTCCTTATTGTTCGATAGGAATGTTGGCAAAACCAAGACTGGAATTCAAAAGCTACTGTTGCAAGAGATTGTTGCTTCTTCCGTAAATAAACAAGCAGTATCCTTTTCAAAATCTAGTTTCCGGAATCCATAATGAGTGGTGGTAAAAAGGTGGCAGACATGAGGAGAAAAGGTCGAGAGCTTGAAAAAAAGGCCAAGAAAGCCATTGAAGAAGGTAGAAGTTTGTATAAAGATGTTTAGAAGACAAGAATAGAGGGAAAGAAACATCTTTTATAAGAATAGAAAAGCAATGACTTCAAAAATGGAAGAGCACATAAGCAACAAGCAGGCTGCTTCAGATCGAAAGATCAATATAGAAAAGATGGAATTGATGAAGAGAAGACAAACTCACATTCTGCAGGGACCCACATCCTTAATGTAGGGTTGTTTCGTAAACACTATATCTTGGGGTTTCTGTTGCATTTCTGAGCTTTGCAACTGATGCTAGACAATATAAAAACACCAACTTCAAGAGAGAAAAGATTATATAGCCTAAGATTCTAAATTGTGAGAGAGATGAAGGAAAATGGCTCAAGTAGTCAACGTTGTGGTAGGAGGACTTTAGAGAAGTTAATCACTAATAAAACCCCCAAAAAAATGAGACAAGACACATAACAGAATCCACCGCCGGTATCCAGACAAAAACCACAGGCGATGCTCAGATGATGATGTGAGATAATCATACCAATAGTGGATATCTCCAAAAACATTGACCGTCGTAAAAACTCTTGCACCGTTTAATGTTCGTTGAATGGTGGTGAGAGATTCTGCAACAACTGGTGCGCAGCGACTTGTTATGGCATGCAACCGGTGCGATACCTGAACGCACCCTTCTCAAATTTCTCACTTTTATAAAAATTAGCGACTTTATGTAACCTTTTGGCCCAATCGCAGTATAGTGCTGACTGCTGAGTGCAACATCGTGCTCTATATGTGGTGTAACAAATTGTAAACTGGAAATTTTCCACATAAATTTTCACATAAACATGTATGTGCAAAAACTAAAAACATATATATATGGACATGTAAAAATCCAAAAACGCAGAAAAACCCAGGAAAACAGTAAACTAAAAATGTAGAACACGTATGTGTAGAAACCAAAAACATATATATGTAGAAACGTAAAAAAAAAGCACAAAAAAAACAGACGTTGGGAAACCCACTTAGTTAAAAGCCCAAGCTAAATTTGCTTTCTCTGTGGATAGAAAAGGGACGTATGAGATGAGTTAGGGAGAGAAAAAAGAAAAAAAGAAAAAAAAAGTAGGAGAGAGAGAAGAGATTTGGGACGTAAGAGAGAAGAGATAGAGTTTCTACACTGAAGAAAGCTTATAAGAGGGTATTAGATGAAATTAGTTGCCCACCTGAACGGATGATGCACTGTGCTGTCTCCTTTCTTCAAGGAGCGGCCTATGAATGAAGGAAGTTTGTTCTTAGATATCCTCAGTTACTGGAGCTTCTAACTTGGAATTTCTTTTCCCAAGAGTTTAAAGCCAAGTATATATTAGAAGCCTATAGAAAGGGAGAAGTTGAAGCAATTTCTAAACCTAAAGCAAAGAAACCTGTCTGTTGCTGAGTACGACAGAGAATTTAGTCGACTCAATAAGTATGCACCTGAACCCGTACTTACTTAGGAGTTCCAGTGTCATCAGTTTGAAGATGGTTAAAATGATTCGATCAAAGAGCATCTAGTGGCAATTACTCTCTTGCAGTAAGTGAGTTACTATCAGCTGGTATAAGCTGCCATGAAGATAGAAAAGCAAGAAATGGTTAGGAGAGAAAGGAGTCAGCAAAGAGGTTTTATTAGAGGAGGACAGTCCTCGGCTAAGAGAAGTCGTGATGGTACCTCCACAACTCAAGAATTTACAAAGAGATTTGTAGCTAGGGGAAGGAGACAAGACTTTTCCCTTATTGGCTGATTCTAGTAGGGGTTCTTCTGTGGGCCGGGGTTCTGGTGCTTTATAGTGCCCTCATTGCTCTAAACATCATTGGGGTACTTGTTGAAAAGCTACGGGTGCATGTTATCGATGTGGTAGCACTAAGCATTTGATAGCCAATTGTCCTATGAGACAGCCGCAGACATCACAAGCTAGTAGGGAAGTTTCTTATGCATCTACTGGAAATACAGGACACAGTAGAGGTCATGGAGGATTTGGACAGATTAGGCCTAGTACTATATTAGAAACTATTGGTCGACCTGCTGTGCCATCTGCTACAGGTCGAACTTATGCTTTGAAAGCTCGTGAGGATCAGGACGCATCTGAAGTCATTGTAGGTATTGTTTTTCTCTTTGATTCTTAAATGCATTCTTTGATTGATCCTGGATCCAATCATTCTTATATCCGTGTTGGAGAAATTTCTAATAAAGTGATACTTTTAGATTAGTTAGAGTATGATATTCATGTAATTAGTCTTCTAGGGAGTAGTGTCTTAGTTAATTAGGTTTATAGAAATTTTCCTGTTATGATCTAAGGACGTGAATATGTAGTAGATCTTATTAGATTGCACTTTCATGAATTTGATTTAATTTTGGGCATAGATTGGTTATCCAAGCATTAGGCAGTGGTTGACTGTAATGCTAAAACAGTTGTGCTTAGGAAGTCTGATCAATTTAAAATAGTAATGCATGGCATTTGCATTGGTTCTCTAGCTAATGTGGCAATTGCTATGCAAGCTCGGAAGTTCCTTAGGAAGGGGTGTGAACTTTATCTAGCTTTTGTGATTAATTCTCAGAAAGAGAGTATTAAATTGCAAGATATTCTAGTGGTGAGTGAATTTCTATATATGTTTCCTAAAGAGCTACCCAGACTCCCTCCTGAAAGGGAAGTAGAGTTGTCTACTGAAGTTATGCCTAGCACTGCTCCTATTTTCGAAGCACCATACTGGATGGCTCTTACTAACTTGAAGGAGTTGAAGGTTCAGTTGCAACAGCTACTAGATAAGGGGTTCATTCGACCCAGTGTCTCACCCTGGGGAGCACCAGTTTTTGCTTGTTAAGAAGAAAAATCATACTCTCTAGATGTGTATTGATTATAGGCAATTGAACAGAGTCACCGTGAGGAATAAGTATTCATTGCCAAGGATAGAGGATCTGTTTGATCAATTGAAAGATGCAGGAGTATTTTCAAAGATAGATCTGCGATCAGGATATTATCAACTTTGGGTAAAGGATGTGGATATTTCAAAGACTGCATTCAGGATCCGTTATGGACATTATGAATTCTTGGTAATGCCATTTGGGTTAACTAATGCTCCAGCTGCATTCATGGATCTGATGAATAGAGTGTTTAGGCCCTATTTAGACCAATTTGTCGTGGTGTTTATAGATGATATCTGGGTCTATTCCAAGAATGAGCATGATCATGTTGAGCATCTATGGATTATGTTTCAAACCCTATGAGAAAGGCAGTTGTATGCTAAGCTGAGTAAGTGTGATTTCTGGCTTCAGGAGGTATCTTTTCTAGGACATGTTGTTTCTTCACAAGGGATTATAGTGAATCCCAGTAAGATTGAAGCAATTGTTAATTGGAAGCCACCATAGAGTATGACATAATTGAGAAGTTTTCTAGGTTTGGCATGTTACTATTTCCGATTTGTGAAGGAATTCTTAGTGATAGCATCCCCTTTGACTAAACTGCTATGAAAAGGATTGAAGTATGAATGGATTGCTAGATGTCAACTAGTTTTGATCAACTGAATCTCCTATATTGGCTCAACCCACTTCTAGTAAGAAAAATGTTATATTTAGTGATGAATCTAGGAATGGTTTGTGTTGTGTTTTGATGTAAGATGGAAAGGTAGTTGCATATGCCTCTAGGAAACTGAAGCCTCACTAACAGAACTACCCTACACATGATCTTGAACCTGCAGCAGTAGTGTTTGCTTTGAAAATATGGAGGCACTACTTGTATGGTGAAAATTGTAGGATTTTTACTGATCATAAAAGTTTAAAGTACCTGCTTACTCATAAGAAACTTAATCTGAGACAATGATGTTGGTTGGAACTGTTTAAAGATTATAACTACATTGCGGATCACCATCTAGGTAAGGCTAATGTCATAGTTGGTGCCTTGAGTTGAAAGACTATTTCAGCATTATTGTAGCCGAGTGAAAGAAGACTTGTATCTAATAAGGCTTTAATAGCCCAATTGAAAGCTAGGCCTACCTTGAGGCAAGAAATTTGTGATGCTCAGAAAGTTGATGATAAGTTGCAACAACTTATTTTGATGACTTTGGAAAGCAAACAACCAGATTTTTCTGCAAAAGGAAATGATGATCTGTATTATAAAGATCGGTTGTGTGTGCCAGCTAATGATGAATTGAAGAGAAAGTTATTGTTTGAGGCCCATAATACTGTCTTTATAATGCATCCTTATGGAAATAAGATGTATCAAGATCTGAAGTAGCATTACTGGTAGTTAGGTATGAAACGTGATGTAGTGGAATTATGTATCTAAATGTCTGACATGTTAGCAAGTTGAAGTTGAGCACCAAGTTCCATTTGGTTTGTTACATCCTATTTCGATTCCTTAATGGAAATGGGATAACATCACCATGGATTTTGTCACTGGACTTCCTCTCACTCAAAGGAAACACGATGCTTTACGGGTGATTGTTGATAAGTTCACCACGTCTATTCACTTTCTGCCTGTTTGTCCTGATTATTCACTGGATAGGCTTGTAGACCTATATGTGAAGGAGATAGTGAGGTTGCACGGGGTGCCACTATCTATTATTTTTAATCGTGATCCTTAATTTACTTCGAGATTCTGGAAAAGTCTGCAAATGGCTTTGGGTACTCAAATCAAGTTTAGTACCACTTTCTATCCTTAGACAGATGGACAATCTAAGTGGGTTATGTACATATTGGAAGATATGCTTCGGGGTTATGAGTTAGAATTCCCAGGAAGTTAGGATAATTATCTTTCTCTAATGGAGTTTGCTTACAACAACAGTTATCAAACTAGTATTGGCATGGCACCTTATGAAGCCTTATATGGTAGGAGGAGTAGAACTCTGGTATATTGTACTGAATTAAGTAAAAACAAAATGATCGAGCCTAATTTTGTGAAATAAACTGAAGAGAAAGTACAAATTATCCAATAAAGATTAAAAGCTGCCAGTACGAGGAAGAAGTCCTATGTCAATTTGAAAAGAAAAGATATTGAGTATCAGGTAGGTGATAAGTTATTCCTAAAAGTAATGCCATGAAAACACATACTTCAGTTTGGGAAGAAAGGTGAGCTCAGCCCACGCTATATTAGTCTTTATGAGATTTTTAAGAGAGTCGGACCAATAGCTTATCAATTAGCTCTTCCTGAATAATTTGCCAAGTTGCATGATGTGTTTCATGTTTCTATGTTGAGAAAATATCGGTCTGATGATACACATAAGATTCCTATGTAAGAAATTCAAGTACAATCAGATTTGACTTATAAAGAAGGGCCTGTGTCTATTTTAGCTAGAGAAGTCCGACAACTCAGAAATAAGAAAATACCTCTAGTTAAAGTACTCTGGCAACACCATAGACTCGAAGAAGCAAATTGGGAGCCAGAATTGACCATGAAAACTCAATACCCTCATCTTTTCTCATCAAGTATGAATTTTGAGGATGAAATTATTTTAAGGGGGAGAGAATTGTAAGGCTCCAAATTATACCCTAGTTGAAATGTTATATATTCATGAAAGTATGTGTATTAGATATTGTGATATGATCGTGAATTGTATATGTTTTGAATTTTGGCTTGATCTTGAATTTCAGTTAATGGATCATATTTAGTAACTTGGAATTAATTGTTACCATTAGAAAATTGTTGTACTAAAATGGACATTTGGACTAGGACAAAAGTCTAGTGGTAAGATAAGATGGTATATGGAAATGTGGATGACTGAGCTTATAAGTTAGTGACATTTTGCATGGCTAATGCATTGGCATTTGGCTCCATGATAAGAAGACAAGTGGGTCACTCCTATGTTTGCCATATGGGTAACCCCATGAAAGGAAGTTAGGACACCTTGCAAAGCAAGAGTTGAATCACTCTAGCTCATTTGGTGTTGCGACGGCCTTCTCTCTATTCTTTGCTCCTCTCAACTGAAACCTCTCACTCCCTCTCAACTTCTGGAGTTTTTATTGATTTTGGATCATCTTCACTTGGAATCTTTGTAAGTTACTGCATTAAGAAGTAGGTCCTACTATTTTCGATGTTATTGTCTTGTTAATGCTGAAAGTTGCACCTTGATCTTAGATGTGTGCTGATTGCTTGGAAGGGTTAGATTAGCTGGTTCTTTGGGGTTGGGATTTAAAGTTAAACATGTAAGGGAATTCTAAACTTGATAGCATCTATTAATATAATTTTTATGATAACTGAATTGACATGAAATATTTGTTATGATGTTGAGAATTGAATGCTGGAAAAATAATTCTTGTTTGGCAAATGCTATTTCAGTTGTAATGTACGTAAGATAATGAGTTGTGTGTTATCTAATGAATGATGTTTGAAATATGTTTAGACACGAATTTGTTAAGTGATTGAAGCATGATAAGGTAGAATTGAAGTGAAATTAATGGTCTTTGGTGCTGGTGTATTGGATGGAGTATAAAGGAGTAAAATTTGGAAGCAAGATGAAGGTCGTGGGTCAGTGAACCTTCGGTTCACTCATCCCACTATCATGGGATTTATATGGCTCATTCCTATGGTCGTGGGAAGTACTTAGGAAGGAGAAAATGTTGGTTTTGGAAAATTTTCAAACTATATAAGGTTAAGTTACTTAGTAATGGTTTAATTGAACTTAACTGAGGTTGAAAATGAACCTAGATGATGTTAGATTAATTGAATAAAAGTTAATTTTGTTATGGATTGTTAATTGAGGTAACTACTTAAAGAAAGTGTGGTTAGTGAATAATGTGTCTAATGTTGAAATGTATGGTGTGTTCAAGGATAAATGTGTCCTTATGAATACAAATGTGTTTCAAAATGGTTTTTACAGTGTGAATTGAATATGATTGTTTATGAATTGGAAATTTGTGTAATTATATGTAATGTGTAAATACATAACACATTTAATGGTACATTATTGCAAATGTTTATGATCATAAGGTATGTTAAGTTTGATTGAATGTGCATGAATATGTTCAATTAGAGGAAAGTGGAATAAAGATGCACTACATCTTTTGCATATGATTCTGAAACTTGAAATTATTTATTTTAAAATAGCGAAGAGTCATGGGTAAATAGGCATTCCTAGAAGGGTATGCAGTTGCTCCTGTGACACGTCAGTGTCTCCTGATATTGACACTTCGGTGTCTCCTGTTACTGAGATATAAGTCTCTACTATTCTGTGATAGCAATCATAGGTATCACCTGTTCTGGTCTCGTTATCCACTTCTGTAAAAAGACCAGCAGGCTAACTTGTTTTATGTTCTGATATATGTTCAATTCAGATATAAGCTAAATTCAGTTCTGATACAACTAAATTCAGTTATGATATAATCAAGTTATGTTCTGACATAATTAAGTTTTGTTCTGATACTTTTAAAGTTTGTTTTATCATTATTATCTTCTGTTCTGATATTGTTCTGATATAATATATTCTATTTTGATGCAAATAATATTGGATTGTTTTTTAATTTGTATAACTTTGACATGATTTAGTGCATGTGAATACTAGACGATTGCTAGAAATAGTCATCAGCTTATATCTTATTTAGTTATTCCCCACTAAGCATAAGCTATATGCTTAGCACGATGGTTTTGCCTCCGTGTAGGTTCTGATAAGAAGATTTAAGGCTAAGACAACCGCAATGGTCAATGAGGGACTTGCAATACTTGGAAAATGTTTTGTTTGAGTTGATTTTCAGTTATATCTAATAATATGAGACATTTTGTATTTTGTGTAAATAGTCTGTAATAACAATAATACAAGATGGATTTAGATTGAAGGCATGTTTATGATAAGGACAATGTGTATATTATGTTATGTATATAAAATAACTTCTGCAATGTGAAGTATGATGCCTTATTTTCTTTTAAGTGTTGGAATATTTTGGTATGTTTTAGGTACGTTTTGTAGGCATCTGTATATCCTCTTCGGGGGTATTTGGGTGTTACAATGATTATGACAAGGATTTTTCTAACATGTGATATTTTTGAACTTATGAGGTTACAAGACTATTTTTGGAACCAAATTAAGAGGGGAAATCTTAAAAACAACCCTAAAAGCCTCAAGAACTATTTAAAGATAAAAATGAAAAATAAAAAAGGCAACAACCACCAGATTTAGGAAGATTAAAAGAAGACATCAAGTGAAGCTCTAGAAATTCCAGATTTCTAGATCAAGATACAAACATGCTTTTCTTTCTTTTCTATTAATCTATTGCATCGTCTTTGATATTGATTTGGATTGTTATAATTTTGAACATGATTATGAGTTTCTAGATTCATAGTAGGGGTTATTCTTGATCTATTTTGTTAAACTTTACTCTTGTGAATTCAATACATCTATAAATACTTTGTGATATTTGTTATGCTTACACTTAGTAACACATCAAGAGAGTTAATCAAGTTATTTATGTTAAGGTGCATAACGAGAGTTAGTAGCTTACTAGACCTGAAAATATTAGATTAATAAACAATTGAAGACAAATTTTAATTGTGAATTAATTATGCTTAGGATTGCTTCAAATCTAATTAAATAATTAGGAGTATCTTTATGAATCCAGAGGTTACAATTCTATTATTTTCAATGTTAATTGGAATTACTTGATTATATATTAAGAGAGGGTAATCAAAACCTTAGAATATCTAGGATCAAGAATAATTGGATAAACAAGAATAAGGGGAGACAAAATAAAGATAGAATAGTTCTCAAGTTTCTAGCTATAGAATAGTTCCTAAGTTTCTAGCTTTGATCATATTCATTCTTATTGGCAGCTCAATTATTGAATTGTTTTGTTTTATTAGTTATTCAATTTCAATAATTTATTCAAATTCAATCAATCTTTTATTACCTTAAACAAAGTTTTATTCAATTTGTTAGGTGTTTAATTTGTCCTCGTGGTAACGATACCTTTGGTACTACAATTTACAATTTGTATACTTGTAGTATTGAAAATTTTTATATAAAATTGATCAAGTATTTTAGTGCCATTTTCGGGGACTAAATAGCATTTTGTATGATTTAAATTCCTTTAATTTAAGGATTTGATACCTTTTCTTATGTGATTGCAAGTGTATGAAAGCAAAGATTGCGTGGAGTTCAAGCAAAGTAGAAAACACATCAACTCTAAACATCATAAAGCAAGAAATAGAGATCCAAAGAGCTAAATGCCAATAAGCAATAAAAGAAATATACCAGAGGAAATAAATTACAAGGAGCAGCAAAGGACCTTTATGGCCTTTATGAGGCTAGGGTTCAATTCCAATTAACAAGGAACTACTCAACCACTAGTGTAATGAAGACATTCAAGATCAAATCAACACTGTTAAACATGTTACAGACCAGCTTATAATTTTATGGTTTGGAAAATGAGGAAAAAATGCTCATCTAGCTAATTTCTTAGAAATTTGTGACACATTTTGCTATGATGGGTTGTTGAATGATGCAGCTAAGATGAGGCTCTTCCCTTTTATACTCAAGGATATAGCACTCAAGGATATAGCTAAGATGGTTGAATTCACTCAACCCAATAAACGTCACAGAATACGAGTAGCTGGTGCGAGCACTTTTACCAAACAACTGAATAACCTGAAAGCCACATCTTCCTTACTATTTAAAACAATTTATCACAAATACGAGTTATGTGGATAAGAGAGCCATATCACAACTGATTATTTCTTAGTAGGAAACAACAACATGGAGCAACTTAACTACATGGGAACACAATTTGGTTATGTAGGTAACAATCCTTATTTAAATACATATAATCTTAGGTGGAAGAACCGCTCGAATTTCTCTTAGTTTAACAATGGAGGGACTTAAATGAGAACCCAAAGGCCACTGGGATTTTAGCAAGACAAGTTTGGTTCATAGGGTTAAAATATGTACAAGTTCATAGACGTGCTAAATTCTAAGTTCATGAGACTAGATGAGACCCAAAAGAGGGTGTATGCGAAATGTAATCAATTACATAAGAATCAGGCCTCATCTAATCACAATCTAGATGTTCACGTGGGCTAGTTAGCCAATGCATTGTCTACATAAAGTATGGGGAGTCTCCTAAGCAATTCGGAACCAAACCTAAGGGAACAAATAAAGGCTATTATAGTTAAAAATGTGAAAGATCTAGAAGAACTAGCAGAAAAACAAGTTGAACCCTACCTTGTAGAATACTAAGATTAGAAGAAAAAGAATGAAGAGAAGAATGAGGATCTTCCCTATATTCCACGTCCTGCATATCCAAAGAAAATTCTATTCCCATAAGACTTCAGAAGAATAAATTGGATGCATAAGTTACAAAGTTCATGGAAAACTTGAACAAGTTGCAAATTAACTTGTCTTTTATAGAGGCTTTGGAATACATGCATAAGTACGCAAAGTTCCTTAAAAATATACTATCAAACAAGCAGACTTGGGAGGATAACCAAGCAATTGCATTGACAGAAAGTTGTAGTTCCATCATCACTAGCCATATACCTTTAAAATTAAAGGACCCAGGGAGTTTTACTATGCCTGACTTAGGTGCAATTATTAACCTTATGCCTTTGTTGATTTTCAATAAAATGTTGCTAGGCAATGTGAAGCCAACTTCTATGCTTATTCAATTGGTAGATCAATTGATCAAGAAACCATTTGGTATGGTAGAGGATGTCATCATCAAAGTGGATAAATTCATTATTCTTGTGGACTTTATAGTATTAGAATTTGAAGAGGATAGGAATTGCCCAATCATTCTTAGAAAGTTGTTCATGAATACTGGGAGGGCTTTAATTGATGTTTATGAAGGCAAACTGATTCTTTAAATTGGTGATGATCAAGTAGAGTTTAACATTAACAAAGTCTTAAAGAATGTGAAGGAAAGCAACTCTTGTATAAAGATAGACATCATGGATGAATGTATCAAAGAGCAAGAGGAGAGTCATAATGATGAAGTGAGTTTTAAGTTAACACTAGGGATGAAGGAGAGAAGGAGGAGTTGGGTGTTCAATCACATCAAGACATTTTAGTAATAATAGAGGCACCTATACCACCTGTTGATTAGAAAACAACTCCTAGTTTTACATTCAAAACCGCAAGTATATAGGTCATGACTTATAGTAATAAACAGATATCGATCCCTCTAGGCTTGTGCTTAGGCACCACTTAATTCAGAATAATCTTTGTTTAAGAACTAGAATTCTTTATAGAAATAAATTAGAAAATTAAACTAAATTAAAAAACTTAACAAACACAAATGATAACTCACAAATGCAGAAACTTAGAATTCAAGATTTTCATAACTAAAGATCACTTTTTTCCTATCTTGTCTCCCTCCTATTTTGTTAATTGAATTGTGTTTCACCTAAGATGTCTTAATGTATTAACTACCCTCTCTCAAGGTGTAATTAATTGTCCCCAACCAAATTAAATGGAGATGATTAAGCAATCTCTCAATCTACAAAATCAATCCACCGATCCAACTAATTATGAAGTTATCTTATGGGTGATCAATTTAATTAGTCAAGATCTCTCTTCTGACTAATCAATTAACTTGATGAATGTAGATCTATAGAATGCCAACTCTCGTTGTATAAAATAACCTAACTCAATCTCTCAATGTATTCCAAGGTATATATATATTCAACATTCATAAAAAACATATATCATTCAAATCAACAAAATAGAAGTTTAACAAGAGGTTCAAAAGTAATCTCTACAATTAAACTAGCCACTCATGATGCCCATAACATCGCCAACAATCAAATATTCCATTATACAAATGCTAGAAGAGAAAAAATGAAAGAAAACAAATTGAATCAAAATCCTTCTCTTCTTGGCCCGAATATGGAAAATCCAGCATTGGTATGCTCTTTTCCCAATTATGAATGATGCACCTTGAATCTCTAACTCTCTTGAAGCTCTAAACCTATGTTTTTACTCAAGGAAGTAAGTCTCAGATGAAGCTCTCTCGCCCATAGGGGTTTATGTTGCTTATATTGTAACACCCCATTCCCGCTGGACCCGAACCCGATACCGATGGTGATATCCGAATTCGTGCCCCTCGAGGGTGGCG
>JAOQMS010000008.1:32786504-32807959 GCA_027563885.1 Erythroxylum longipes | reverse complement strand
GATTAAAGGATTCAAGTTGAAAGGTAGGAATGAAGTAGTCGACTGCTCTAAGAGCTGAGCTGAGACTAATAAAGGGGCATTTTGAGAAGAAATTCCGAAAGTGATCAAGGTGTTATCGTTGGGTGATAACATACGTACTACGATAGTCTGCATGCGTGATAGTATCAGACCAAGTGCGCATGAAAGTGTTAGACTTCGGAAACGGGGTCTAATAGAGTCGGTATTAGAGAGCAAGGAGTCGGACTCCGAACTCGGGGTCTTGACAAATGTGGTATCAGAGCATGAAGCATGATGAAGTTAGACTCCGGTAACAGGATCTGACAATTTATGTTAACATTTGTAATTAATTTTTAATGATATTTTATTGTTTATACATAATGCTTCTAATTTCTTGTTCTTTTATTATATTTTTGTATAATAAATTACAAAACAAAAAATCTAAATATTACATACAATAATATGGATTAAAAATATCATCAATAATTATAATTAACATGATAAAATATTTAGCAATAATGTATATAAAAAATTTCAAAATGTAGCTAAAAAGATTTGACTATGTTTATCAAATCGTCACCAATAACTTTTCGTTACACCTGACTTTTGTCACTAAAAATGATTAGCTACGTTAAAGAAAATGTTGCTAAAAATTTTTAGCAACGTTTCCAGTACCGTAGCTAATAACGTTTAGCCACAAAAATCAAACATACCAAAAAATTATTGGCGATAGGAATATCGTCACCTATTTCTTTTGATTATGTGTGTAGCTCGTAGTAAAAAAGTATTAGTGACGATTTGGTGAAAATGTCGCTTATAGTTTTTACTACGAAGATTTCATCATGATTATAAATCATCGCCAAATAGGATCAGCGAAGACTTGGGGACTTTTAGCTAAAGTCTCATTGCTAAAAGTCCCTTATGTTGTAGTGTATCTTGTTACTTGGTGCTAATTACGTGTCTCATTGATTAACCAAATTCTTTTTATATCCTATCCTGATATGTCCGGTTGCTTTTGTACACTTCATTTAGCTAATTAAAACTAAAATATATGAGATGAATTAGCACTGGATTTTGGCACCTTTTATTAAGCTTTCTTGCTTTTGTTAATCAAATTTTATTTTATGTTGGCAAAGAAGCTCTGAAGCTTAGTCATAACTGCAGAGATTCAGCGGAAGATACGATGGCTGAGAACTTGTACCACCCTAAACCTTGGAACAAATCGTGAACATAGAAGTGGCAGCTAGGTCAATACCATGAAAGTGGTTCAACCCTTTTCAACGTTTAATATCAGTGTGTTCATTGATGCCAGTCTTGATCCACTAAAATGTACAAAATGGCCATTGTAGACGAATGATTAGGTGCCACTGCAAAAGCTAAGGAAGCAATCAACAAGCTTCTTTTTTTAGCATAGATAATATAATTATGTGGTCCCTCGCAGAATAATGTACCTAACTGTCTCGTAAGCAGCACTCCGCGAGACCAAACAAAAGCCACCTAGAGCTAGAGGAGAACCGTCATCTATCTTGGATGCTCTCACATTCGGTCCTCGAGATAAAGTTGGAACCTGTAGGCAAGAATATCAAGCTAGCAATGTCAAGAACATGAATTTTCTCATGTACAGTTCACCTAATTTCTCATCCAAGATCTACACTTCTTTAACTTGATAACTCGGGTTGGCCTACTCTTACACATCCATCTTCTTGTTGCTTTCGTATATCATTTTGTTATGAAGTGAAGATTTGGAAGTATTTTGTAAAGATATCCCTTTGGATAGCCTTGCTGAGAAAACTGAATCATATTTATGGATGATCCCTCAAGATAAAGGTACGATGACACGATTATTACTATCCGAGACCTTCATGCTTTGTGAGAGGAAGTCTCAAAGTTTAGGTAGAAGTCCTGGTTATTTGTGATTGCACTATCATCAATACACGCTTCCTTAAAGATTTATATTTAACCCTGATATAAATACTGAAAGGTATCTTGTTAGGTGAAGCAGTTTAGAACAAATAGCAATCTTATAAAACAGATGGAGATTGCTAGTGTAACGTCTATTTCTTTACAACTATTATACCATACAACTTGGCTAAGGATAAACATAAACGATGCTATTCATTCATATCGCATGAGAAGCACTGAATTGTAATTTGTTAAACAAGTCTTCTCAATGTATCATTAGAATAAGGGATCAGAAGCAATCTTGCCTCGGCGAAGTGAACCTTATCTGAAAGGGACTACAAATGGTAACAGAAATTGGGCCCGTGGTCAAGTTTTCAGCTTTAAAATGCCATGAGTTGCTGTGTATTTGTTTATTGGCTACTAAGTGGTGGCAATTAACAACTTCTTCAAGGTAAGGCCAGGAAACGGTGCAAAAAGTGATTTGGCAAATTAGATTTTGAGCCAGCTTCCCTAATCGGCGGTTAAAACGCAGCTGCAGAACAATTATGTTTCTCAAATCTGGTTGTATTAGTCATCATCATGACTTAAAACAAATAATGTTAAAAGAATCTATACATTACTCATAAAATATTTAGATGAAAATAAATAATGTATAATATAAAAGTAAATAATAGAAAGTGGGGTAATTGGAACAAAATAGAATGTATGATTATAGCTTGATTCACCTATAAATAATTTCTCATCTTCTTTTTTTAAGTATCAAGAAATAAATTTAAACATCTAAGAGTAAGATTTGTGATGATTCCAATTTTATAGATTCTAAATTACAACTAGTGGGTGTTTGTATTATAACTCATCTTTTATTTATATTTCTTTTAATATTAATTGATTTGCATGATAGGGACTAAGTGGTGATTTAGTATTTTATACTATGTTTATATGGAATTATATGATAGTCTCTTATGTTTGGTTCATTGTTTTGTAGGTAAGCTAGATTTTGAGGAGGAAACACAAATTTGAGTATAAACTTCTCTATAATTGTCCGATTGAGGTAATTTCAAAGGCATTAAAAAGCTATCTCAAAAGGTTAAAACTTTGTAGAAGACTTAAAACAAAAGTCCCCACAAACATAGACCAAAACCATGGTCAAACTTGCAACAACCTACACCCAAAAGTTTTAAAACAAGACCATGTTTGAAAAAAAAAGGATATTCACAGATGCTTACAGTCACACAAATAATGAAACAAGAGTATTCTTATAATAGAACTTTTATTCTTTCCTCTTTTATATAAAATGAATATGGCTATTTATAGTACCAATAGAGAGTTACAGACTAACCAAGTTAAAGCCACTAAATGCTAGAATACAAAGAGTGATATTTTTAATGATAAATTAAAATCTACATAACTGAAAAATTGATTATTCTATTTTTTTATCATAACTTTCACAAGTTAAGCTAACTCAAGCTTAGATTCATCTAAATCTAGACACATAAAGCTTTAAAACGAATTAATTAAGATTGAATTTTCAACTACTCTTTCAAAATTGCTATAGAATTCTAAAATTTAAGCTTATTTTTAACATTCCCCATAAACTTAATTTTAATAACTCCAAGATTGTCCGTAGGATTTGAAGAACATCATAATTAAGGTTTAGTAAAAATATTGGCAACTTGATTAAGAGACTTCATAAACTCCACCTTAATATCCTTTTTAGCACCATATTCTTGAATAAAATAAAACCTTGTGTCAATATGCTTACTCCTAATATGAAAATTAGATTAATTGCTAAGGCTTGAGCTAATTTATTGTTAATCGTAACATTTGTTGCTTCAATTTTCTCTAAATAAAGTTATTTAAACAATCTTCTCAACCAAGTAGCATGATAACTACATGAAGTAGCTACAACATACTTTGATTCAAATGTAAAGACTGTGACTATAAGTTGTTTATTTGAACACCAAGAAATTATATATATCTTAAAAATAAAACAAATCCAATAGTAACAATTTTTTGTGACCAAGATCTTAGGAAAAATCATTATCACAAATGCCCATTAAATTAAAGTTTTTTTTAAAGATAAGTGAAATATGCCATCCTCAATTATACTTTTAGATACCAAAGAATGCTTTTATCACTTGTCATTTGATTGCCAAATGAAAATAAGATGTCTAGTCTTGTGCAAGTCAAGTACCTTAAGCTTCTTACAAGTTTTACGAACAAAACTGGATGTACACTCTCTTTTCCATTAAACTTGGAAAGCTTTATTCCATACTCCATAAAAGTGTTAATTGACTTGTTATCTAACATCTTAAACTTCAAAAGCACCTCTTTTGTATAACCTTCCTGAGTGATGAAAATTCCACTCCCTATTTACTTCATCTTGATTACCAATTAGTAAGACATCAGTCCTATGTCACTTATTTCAAACTCTTAGGTCATGGAATCCTTGAACTTTTTGAACATCTTCAGATTGTTGCCTATAAAGATAAAATCATTTACATAGATTTACGCCAGAAAAAAAAAGATGTTATCCTTTTTGACATAAAGAACATATTTTTTTAAGCATCTAATGAAACTATTATCTTGGAAATAATTATTAATTTTATAGTTTCAAACTTTAGGCAATTGTTTAAATCTACATAACACCTTCTTTAACTTAACACTTTATCTTATTAGCCTTCACACATATATTCCATTGGTTGCTCAATATATAATTCTTCCTCTAAATGACCATTGAGGAAAGCATAATTGACATCTAATTTATGAATTCTTCAATAATTTTGGTTAGCAAGACATATTACTGAATAACTATAGTCAATTTCTTGCTTTTGCTTGCACCTTTTCATTACAAGCCTTGCCTTGTATCTCTCTATTTCACCTTTGGCATCATTTTTATTTTGTACACCCATTTGAATCTAATGGAATAATGAACTTTTAGGAGATAAATGAGTTCCCATATATCATTACTTTGAAGGCTTCGATTTCTTTATTCATTGAATAAATCCACATCTTATTCTTTTTAAATAAAGAAATAATATTAGATTAAAGATAACCAATGTGCATAAAAAATATACATATATGTATTTAGGAGGCCAGAAAACTTCTTCAGGACGAAAATATAAAAACTAATGAACAAAAAAAGGAGATTTAACAAGAATTCGTAGCTCTTTTTGGAGTTAAGATAAAGTTAGAACACAACATGGAGGTAAGCTTCCCAATAATATTTCCCATAATTTTAGATTCTTAGTAACTTTACTCACAACACTTTTATACCATTAAGGAAGGTTCAATCTATCTTTGTAATTGGCACTACAAATGAGGTGGAGTTTCTTTGCAATATTTAACTCTCTTAATTTAGTGTGCATATGTTCACTTAGTTCTTAAGGTTCTAACCTAGTGTTTATGAATCTTCTATAGCTCATTTCTATTTATGGAATATATACTCTATAGCTGAAGCACAATTTAAAGATTGATTGATCATTGAGATTAGAGTACCTAACTTCACAGTCCTAATTAATAGTCACATTTCAAGAACTTGGTTGATGTTGAAGGTTACACCATCTTAATAGAAATCTCCAAATATAGTTAGAGTATAGACAAGTAAAATATAGATGACCGATAGTCTCAAAATCAGTTTGGCAGAGAATATAGAGCAAATTAGGAGTCCATGTCATTTGATCCAAAGTTATATGGCAATTTCTAGCTTCCATCTAAAGGATAAAGGAAATCTTAAGGGCATGTCTTTTAAACCATACAAGTTTAAACTGAGGAGCCTCCTAAAGATTAGGATTTAACTAGGAGGCACATGAGGAATTAGAGAATTTCCAAATCTGTTCTTGAGCTTGATGATAATATCCATTTTGGAGGGAATGGGGGAGTAGCTTAGGAATTATGCTAAAATATTAGCCATACCTCTATGCTTGCAGTTACCTTTATTCTCTCTTATAGCCACATTGACCTTATGATTGATAGGGAGTACTAATTGAATAAAGGAAAATATAGTATGCAGATGTAATAGCATAAAGTTTGTATAATTATCAAACCAAAAAATTGTATCTTTCCCCTTTCTTATAAAATATTTCATTTCTTTGACCGGAGAAATGTTTAATGACTGGAGAAATGTTCAGCTTAGGCTACATAGAGAAGCTTCCACATTTAAATTATTCATCTTGCATCTACTTAACCTACAGAGTCTCTTTATCATTAATTAAGCGTCAAATTATCATAGTCATAAGTACCGTATTTGAAGATTAAATGCATTTTATTCCTTTGAGCTTTAGGATGGCAAACATCCTTCCATATAACTTTGGGACCACCTTTTAGGGATCTAGATCCATTACAGAGGAAATTACTTTGGATTCTTTTGATATCCTTTATGAGCTTAATTGGAAAAATAATTGGGAACTCTAGAAGATATGCTTACTATTAAGGAAATAGGAGATTAATTGCCATTTTCCAATATAAAAGAGAGCTTTGCTTTTTTAGCTATTGATTCATTTCAAGATTGCATCAAATAGGGTCACACAATCATTTTAAATATGTCTAACTTTTAAAATAGATGTACCTAGGTACTTAAGGGGGCTTTGCTCAGTTGAAGACCAAATAATTTTGCTAGATCCCATTCCAAGGAGCCAAGGATAAAAGATATAAAAGACTAGCTTTTGCTTCTGTTGATTATAAGTCCAAATATTTTAGTGAACTATTGCCAACATTATATGAGAGTTTAGATATAACCATTATCTGCACCATACAAAAGTATGAAATCATTTGTAAAGGATAAATTGAATAACTTCAAATTCTTATACTTGTAGTGATATTCGAAGGGATTCCTTCGTTAAATATTGAAAAAGAAAAGCCTGGTTAGTACTTTAATGACTTGAGAAAAAATATAAGGTGATAGAGGGCAACCTTTGTTAGAGAAATAGAGGGCAACCTTTGTTAGAGAAGTGCTCTAAAGGCAATCAACTTTAACACTTATTGTACAAATCATTTTATAATTAATAAAGGCATTTTTCAATATTTCGATGTTCATACATTTATGGATTTGATGTTGATCTTAAGTTGATTTAATGAAGTCCTTAATATAAAACATAGGATGCAGGAAATCATGATGAGATCACGATAATGAGATTCCTATCATGTGTAATTATATTAGTATCTAAACTTTCCCTCGTCATAGGATTAATGAGATGGGATATCATTAATTGGGATAGACTAGCGCATGTTATACTCCTTGATTAGATCAAGCAGTAGATCTCATAAGCTGTAGACATGAGTTGTTTAGAGTTAACATATGGATTCTTACTAAGGGTAGTAAGTATAATGCATTGACCTACTATGAGACAATTATATGGATATTCTATTCCAGTGTCAATGATAGTCTCATTATAGCAATGGTGCAAGTATCCTTTAACTTGAGATGCTCAAGGATATCTCAGATACTAATCTTGTGTTTTGAATCCATTCATCAATGCCTTTCAGGGGTTACTCATAGGGTGGTGACTGGTTACAGCTTGAGGTATTTGGAGGTAATTGAGTAGCCAATAAAGGATTCACCACTCCTGATAGAAGGAGATGATACCCATGGCCTCTGTCGGGGTAATTACTTAGGAGTCTCTAGCCAGAGTTGATATGTGTCATGAAGAGATTCTTCAATGATACATAGAGTAATGAGATCCTTAGGATAAGATCTAATATCACTTAGACTAGATGTGACATAGTCAGTATAGTAGGAGTTGACACTTTGACCATACTTTGAACCAAGTGGCGTATAGATGGTGAAAGGACAAATTGCATAGCAACATTGCATATGGAAGGGTTCGTAGTCAAACTACTGACTTTCTGATTAGTTGGGGGTCATGACATGTTGTTAGATACCGTTCTGGATTTACTTAAACTAAGTGTTAATTTAAGTGGCCAACATAACCGAGAACCTAATGGGTCACACACATAAGAGATCCGAAGGATAAGTAAAATGGTCTTGAATAGTGATTCAAGATATAAGAGGGTGTTTCAGGATTATATCACGATGTAATCATGGTAGAAAACGTTGCATGGAATCGATTAGAAACAAGTGTTGTTGGCTTCCATTAATGCATGCTATTCATGGTCATTAACTTCCCATAACTTCCATTAATACAGGATATTCATGACCATTAACTTCCCATAACTTTCCATTATTGATGGAGGTATTGGAAGGCCAAATGTTGCAAAAGATTGAAAATATTTTCTTGCATCTTGTGTAAGACACAAAATGAAAAAGATAGGTACTTTTTCTTACACACACACCTTTTCTCTCTAACTCTCTCAAGAGTTCTTTTATTTGCTATCATAAAGAAAGAATTCTAGCCATCTCCTAGTGAGGTTTCATCCTTCAATCTTCATATGGACTTTCATTAGAGATGGTCTATGTTGATCATTGTGGTTTGCGACAACCTAACATGGAGAAGATTAAAGAACGAAGGTGATTGTCAGAAAGGTATGTAAACATCTTACATTTCATGTTTTTATTTTTCTATATCTATGCATGAGTAGATTTGATTTTTGAGATTCCATTTCATTTCCAATTCATATAAATGATATATATTATGTATGAGATGCATGATTGGAACCTAACAGTGGTATCAGAGTCATCTTATGCCTTGTTAGATGTAGAATACATGACATGTGAAAACTATTTTCATGGTTGTGACAACTTATGGTCCTGTAATGTTTTGTTCGAAATTAATTATATAAAAATGGTTTTTAACGATTTTATTTCAACAATATGTTAATATGTATTTGAATGATTTAGTGTGATTTAAAATAATTTTAATGTGATTAAAATATTTAATGTCGACGTTACAAGAACATGCATGAAATCTGTCTTTCTGCTGGGCATGTGATGTCTATTGGTTAAACTGATGAAGTTACACATGATTTTCATGGAATTTGATTCTGAAAAATTTATGTGAATATATTTGGATTTTTTTATGCCTCTGTAATTTTTGTTGAATTATTAAGAATGTTTTATTAATTTTATCAAACAAATTTACAGATTTGGACAACTTTCCATAAATTGTAGGATCTCTTTTGTTTGATATTTTTGTATGTTTATATTTCGGTTCCAGAACCTTAAAAATATTTTTATGTGATAACAATGTGTTAATTTTATGTTTTATGCAAGCCTAAATGTTTTTTCTCAAAATTTGATTTCCAGAAAATTTTAGAAGTCATATTTGTCATTTTTGGTGTCATATTGGTGTTTCGGTGATCATGATAATCTTGAGTGATTCCTAAATTATTTTGATCATCATAAAACGACCTAGATATTCTTGGAATGGTGATTTTATATTCTATAAATTTTTGAAAATTATAAATATTAATTTTTAATTAATTTTAGTAGAGCAATAGATTTTCTAGTAAGACTAGAAAAAATTGGCATGTATAACAAAATTGAATTGTTTAATTTTTGAGATCAAATAATTATTTTAAGGTAAATTAATTATGAATTAATTTCTGGAATTAGGAATTCATGTTAATTAGATTAGTATTAATTCCAATCAAAATAACATACATTAGTAATTTTGGCCAAGTTAATAAAAGGAAGATAGTAAATCTAAGTGTTGGATTGGGCCTCGATTCAAGTTTTGGATTAGGTTTCCATGTTAGGATCCAGAAGATGTCATAACCAAAATGATGTGTTTACATATACGCATTAGAGAACGTATGGTTAGGAGAATGTTTGGGCTTGCATGATGGATGATTATGGGCTTAGGCCCAATTTGATTGTGTAGTCCATATCATGCCATGTAGTTATAGTAACTATATGTGTGTATATATATCTATATATATATATATCTATATATATGAGTTATGTGTATAAGACCAACTAAGTTAGATTAGACCTTAGTCAAACCCCTCACTTAGAATATTAAAACTAATACGTTCCTTTAATGTGGTGAGAACCAGAGTCCTTTTATAGCTAGGGTTGTTGGGAAACCCAAGCCTACTTTACATGAATATATTCGAACCATGGAAATAGGATTTCCAAATTAATAGGTCAGTTTTAACTAGAAGCATTAGTTTATTGGGCAAACCCAAGATCAACGCGGACAGAGGTGAAGTTGGGTAGTGCACATTAGATGTACACGTGTCAAGAGTTGATAGACCAATGAGTGTGCAGACATCAACAGTTGATAGCACTAGATTCAATAGTTGTATTAGAGATGCAATTGGTACGATCGATACCTACTGGTTTAACTAAGGTGGCCTATTGGACAAACCTAAGTCCATTTTTAGGGATATTAGATATTAACCCACTAGGAGAATTTCTTTACGAGTTCTCTCGGATTTATATTGAGGGTTATAAATTTGTGAAAATAGTGGGAGCCATAATGCGTGTTATTAAAGTCCTTATATACATGCATTTAAGTACATTATAACTTTTCTATATTTGACAATAGGTTGCTGAGTCAACACCATGAGTACTAGTATGAATCTAAGATTATCGATGGAAGCTAAAAAGTTGACTGGACCAAAGTTCCTTGACTGGCTCAGGAACTTGAGAATATTTCTTAAGTCCAAGAAGCTTGGTTATGTCTTGGAAGAACCACTTCTCGACCCCCCCATTACTAATGCTTCTAACAATGATCGGAGGGCATATAGGAAGCATCTTGATGATAGCGAAATGGCTAGTTGTATTATGCTAACCACTATGTCATCGGAGCTGTAAAAGTAGCATGAGGCTATGGATGTTCATACCATAGTTTATCATTTAGGGAGCTCTTTGATGAGCAAGCAAGGTCTGAAAGGTTCGAGACTTTGCGATTGCTCTTTCTCTCCAAGATGTTTAAGGGTACATCTCCAGTACAGTATACACGGAAGATGAATGGCTACATCGAGCAGTTGGCCTACTTGGGTTATCTTTTGAATCATGAATTCAATATTGACTTAATTTTGATGATTTTAACTGATATTTCACACAATTTGTGCTTAATTATCAAATGAACAATATATCCAGCAAAATTCCCGAGCTGGTCAACATGCTAAAGGCAGTTGAGCCATCTATCTGCAAAGACAACATTGTGATGCTGGTGGACTCTTTCAGTTCGAAAAAAAAGAGCCCAAAGAAGAAGAAGTCCGCATGGCCTAAGGGAGGTGTTAAGAAAGAAAAAAAGACTGCCTCGAAGGGAACTTGCTTCCACTATGGAAAGGATGGCCGCTGGAAGAGAAATTGTAAAACCTATCTGGAGTCCTTAAAGCAGAAGAAGGCATCTGATGCCCCATCTACTTCAGGTATTTATGTTATTGATATTCATACTATTTTTGATAACAACATATGGGTATTAGATACCAGTTGTGGCTCACACCTTTATACTGATATGAAGGGCCTCAGGAACAGTAGACAATTCAACAAGGGAGAGTCAAACCTGAGAGTGGGGAATGGAGCAAGAGTTGCTACATTAGCTATAGAAACATATGTATTGACTCTCCCTGGTGGGCTTGTACTAGAATTGAGCAATTGTTTTTATGTACCGGCTTTGACTAAAAATATAATGTCTGTTTCTAGTTTTAATAAAGCTGGATTCCATTTAACTTTCAATAACAATGGTTGTTCAATTTATTTGAATGGAATTTTATATGCTTGGGTACATTGTGCAATGGTGTATACATATTAGATATGTCTAATCCGGTTCTAAATATCAATAATAACAAAAGAATAAAACGAGATAATGTGAAATCATCTTACTTATAACATTGTCGCCTTGGCCACATAAGTGAGAGACGCATGTCTAAACTACACAAGTGTGGTAATTTAGGGTCATTTGATTATGAATCATATGACACATGTGAATCTTGCTTATTAGGCAAGATGATTAAGTTGCCCTTTAAGGGAAAGGGCCAACGAACTAGTGGAATTTTAGACCTAATACATACTGATGTATGTGGTCCGATGTCCATACATTCCAAAGGTGGTTTCATATACTTCATTACCTTTATCGATGATCATTCTCGATATGGGTACATGTATCTTATGAGATACAAGTTTGAAGCCTTTGAAAGGTTCAAAGAATTGAGAAATGAAGTTGAGAAACAACTTAGGAGAAGTTTTAAATCACTTCGATAGGATTGAGGTGGTGAATACTTAAACAAAGAGTTTTTGGATTATCTTAGGGATAATGGAATATTGTCCCAGTGGACTCCAGCTTACACAACATAAAACAATGGTAGAGTTGAGAGGAGAAATCGAACCTTGTTAGACATGGAGAGGTCTATGATGGGTTTAACAAATTTACCAAAATCCTTTTGGGAGTAAGCTTTCGAAACTTCTATTTATGTATTAAACAGAGTCCCATCCAAGTCAGTTGATGTTACGCCATATGAGATATGGACTAACAATAAACCCCATCTTTCTTATATGAAAGTTTCGGGTTATCCTGCTTATATGAAATGGATTCAGTCAAATAAGCTTAAAGCTAAATCTGATAAGGTATCTATTTGTAGGATATCCTAAGGAAATTATAGGATATCAGTTCTACTATGTTTCAAAACAAAAGGTGCTTGTTTCAAAATAAGTTGTCTTTTTAGAGAAAAATTTTCTTCTAAGAGAAGATAGTGGGAGAAAAATTGAAATTGTGGAAGCTCAAGATGCTCAAACAGACCTAAATTAACTGCCTAGACCCGAGACTATTGTTCATCAAGATGAAACAATAGTTCAACCTTCTGACACACAAGAAGTTCATAGGTCAGGTAGGATACATCATGTTCTCAAGAGATATAGAATTCTCATAAGTGAACTTAACGATGTATTGCTCATAGAAGATGATGAGCCTACTACCTATGAAGAGGAAAGGTGTTGACTATGACAAAATGTTTAGCATAGTAGTTATGCTTAAATCCATTAGGATACTCGTAGCCATTATTGCTTATTATGGTTATGAGATATGGAAAATGGATGTGAAGATGACTTTCCTTAATAGAAACCTAATCGAGGATGTGTATATGACACAATCTGATGGTTTCATATCCATGAATGGTGAAAAGGTATGGAACCTTCAGAAATCCATTTATGGATTGAAGTCAACATCCAAGAGTTGGAATATCCGATTTGATGAGACAATCAAAGAGTTTGGTTTCTTATAAAATCTAGATGAGTCATGTGCATAAGAAGGTTAGTGGGAGTGAAATCATGTTCCTTATACTATATGTAGATGACACAGCTTTGCAATCAGTAAAAATTTAATTAGATAAGAACTTCTCTATGAAAGACCTTTGAGAAGCAAGTTATATTTTAGGGATAAGGATCTATAGTGATAGATTTAAGAGGTTGCTTGGTCTTTCTAAGTCTATATACATAGGCAAGATGCTAAAGAGGTTTAGCATGAAGTAGTCCAAGAGAGGTTATCTTCCCATGGTACATCGAATTACACTCTCTAAATCTACGTATCCAAAGACACAAGATGAGATGACTCGCATTAGTTTGATTCCTCATGCTTCGAATATAGGATTAATCATGTACACTATGTTATATACTAGACTCGATGTATCATATGCTCTAAGTGTTACAAGAAGATATTAGTCAGACCCTAGTGAGGGTCATTGGGTGGTTGTCAAGAATATCCTTAAGTATATGAGAAGAACTAAAGATGTATTCTTGGTATATGAAGAAGGTGATCTCGTGGTAAGCGAGTATACTGATGCTAGCTTCCAACCTGATATGGATGACTCTAGATCCCAATCTGGATATGTATTCACACTGAATGGTGGTGTAGTCAGTTAGAAAAGTTACAAACAAGAGATGATTACTGATTTGATGATAGAGGCAGAGTACATTACAGCTTCAGAAGCAGCAAAGGAAGCAGTTTAGATTAAGAAGTTCATCATGGAACTTGGAGTGGTTCCGAGCATCGTTGACCCAGTGTAGTTGTATTGTGATAATAATGGGGCTATAGCACAGGTGGAAGAATCGAGGTCTCATCAGAAGTCCAAACATGTACTTAGGCAATACCATTTGATTAAATAGATCATTGGTAGAAATGATGTCAAGATAGAGAGAGTTCCCACCGATCAGAATATAGCTGATCCATTGGCTAAACTTATTTCCCAAAAGAGTTTTGTGTCACATGTACACGCCTATGGTATTAGATATCAAGACGATTAGCTTTAGTGCAAGTAGGAGTTTGTTAGAGAAGTTCTATAAAGGCAATCACCTTTATCACTTATTGTACAAATCATTTTATGATTAATAAAGGCATTTTTCATTATTTCAATGTTCATACGTTTATGGATTTGATGTTGATCTTAAGTTGATTTAATGAAGTCATTAATACAAAACATAGTATGGAGGAAATCATGATGAGATCATGATAATGAGATTTCTATCATGTTTAATTATGTTATTATCTAAACTTTCCCTAGTTATAGGATTAATAAGATAGGATATCATTAATCTGGATAGACTAGTGCGTGTTATACTCCTTGATTAGATCAAGCATTAGATCTCAGAAGTTGTAGATATGAGTTGTTTAAAGTTAACACATGAATGCTTATTAAGCGTAGTAAGTGCATTGAATTGACCTACTATGAGACTCCATTCATCGGTGCCTTTCAATGATTACTCAAAGGGTTGTGAATGGGTATAGCTTAAGGTATTTAGAGGTTATTGAGAAGCCAATAAAGGATTCACCACTCCTGATAGAAGGGGATGATACCCACAGCCTCTTGTTGGGGTCATTACTAAATAGTCTCTGGATAGAGTAGATATGTGTCATAAAGAGAGTCTACAATGATATATAGAGTAATGAGATCCTTAGGATAAGATTTAATATCACTCGAACTAGATGTGATGTAGTTAGTCTAGTAGGAGTTGACACTTTGACCATACTCTGAACCAAATAGGGTATAGATGGTGAAAGGACAAATTGTATGGAAACATTGCATATGTAAGGGTTCATAATCAAACCACTAACTTTTCGATCGATTGGGGGTCATGACGTGTTGCTAAATACCGCTCTTGATTTACTTGAATTAAGTGTTAATTCAAGTGGTCAACATAACCGAGAACCTAATGGGTCACACACATAAGAGATCCAAAGGATGAGCAAAATAGTCTTAAATGGTGATTCAAGATATGAGAGAGTGTTTTAGGATTGTATCGTGGTAGAAAATGTTTCATTGAATGGATTAGAAACAAGTGTTGTTAGCTTCCGTTAATGCATGTTATTCATGGTCATTAACTTCCCATAACTTCCATTAATGGGTGCTATTCATGACCATTAACTTTGCACAACTTTCGATTATTAATGGGGATTATGGAAGGTTAAATGGTGCAAAAAATTAAGAAGATTTTCGTGCATCTTGTGTAAGACACAAAATGAAAAAGATAAGTTCTTTCTCTTACGAACACACTTTTTCTCTCTAACTCTCTTAAGAGTTCTTGTCATTGCTAGCACAAAGAAAGAATTCTAGTCATCTCCTAGTGAGGTTTCATCCTTCTATCTCTGTGTGGACTTTCATTAGAGAAGGTCTGCATTGATCATTATGGTTTACAACAACCTAACGTGGAGAAGATTAAAGAATAAAGGAGATCATCAGAAATTTATGTGAACATCTTACATTTCATGTTTTGTTTTTCTATATCTATATCCATAAGTAAATATGGTTTTTAAGGTTTCGTTTTATTTCCACTGCATATAAATGATATATATTGTATATGAGATGCATGATCAGAACCTAACAACCTTGTCTAATCCCTTTATCTCCTTTAAACATATGGATGGCTTGAGCATCAATTAGGATGTATAAGGAGATGGTAGACAATCATTAGTTGATTTAGTTGGATATGATTGATGGGAATCCAAAAGCTTGTAAACTATAGAGAATAAACTTATAGCTAATTATATTAAATGTTTTTGAAGAAATATATATTCATAGAGCAATTTTTTATAGACTTTTTAAAGTGATAATCTTTGAAAATTTTGTATGTAATTAAGATGTTACCTTTAAAGTTGTGTCCTGGAATGAAATTAGACTGAGAAAAGTTAATTATATCGTTAGTAATAGGTTTAACTCTTAAGGCCATAATCTTAGAAAAGACTTTATAGATTGTGTTGCAAAAAAAAGTGACTTTATAATCTTGGTATAAGGAGGGGTTAGGTATTTTAGGGACAAGGAAAATGTAGGTCCTATTTAACTCCTTAACCATAATACTAGTTGAGAAAAATACCCTGGTAGCTTTGTAAATATGATGTTTCAATAAGTTCTAGGAACTTTAGGAAACAAAATGCATTAAATCCATTAAGTTTTGGAGCTTTATTTTGATGAATATTGAATATAACTCTCTTAATTTCTTAGTGGGACATAGATGAGGCAAGAGAATTAATTTGGTTTTGATTGAGAGTAGGAGAGAAGAATTTAAGCAACTTAGGAGTGCTTTTAGAAGGAACATCACTGCCAAAATAACTTTAAAATGGTTAAAGGCCAAGGTCTCAAGCTTATCTTGATTACAACAAGATTTCCCTCAGAGTCTACGATGCCAAAATTTTAATATGATTTCTCCTATATTGGATCACTCTAAAGAAGAAAGCTTAGCCATATGATTCTAGCTTTCTACTTCATTAAATAGTTACAAACCTGGAGGGAGGAAAGATGGGAAGTTTGTGTTGTTTTCTCTTGAAGCTTTATTTTAACATTATGCAGTTTTCATAAAGCTCCTTCCAAGCTAACAAAAGCTTTGTCCAGACCACATCATCAGCTTCAAGTAAGTCATTCTTATAATGATCTTTGTATAATTTCTTTAAGCTCTCTTTTATAGCTTTCAGTTTCCTTAATAATTTATAGGCTTTAAATCCTTCTAGTGGAGTAGCAAGGCCTTGAGTAATAATGTCCTCATATCCCTTTAGTTTGTTAAGAAGGTTAAAAAGACTTAAAAGAGTTTGTAGCTTTTGTAGGTAAGAAGCAAACTTTACCTTTAGAGGGCAATGAATAGAGACCCAATATGAGTTAAAAATCTAGTACAGTTAATATATTTTTCCTTTCAAACTAGGTTAGCAAGTCCTCAATCTATCTTTTTCTAGATTAGGAAGGCACTCTAATACTTATTACTTTAAAGATAAGATCCATAAGAACAATGTTATTCATATAAGTTTTGAAATCCTTATTAACTATTTTTTAATGAATTCTCAAGCCTTCTAACTTTTTGGAGAAAAACATTCAATAAAAGTATCCCATGATTATCCAAGGTCCATTAATATTAATAGATATACCCTTTCATTCCTTCCACATGGTATTCCTTTAGAAAGCAAAATTAGAGGCATATATGAAAGTGACATTTATTACTTCCTAGTGGGAATGGAATTAGAGCTGTAGATATAAAAACTAATCAAATTACTAAAAGTAGAGAAATTTAAGAACATTATAGCTAATGTCTACAATAATTATCACAAGAAATGAGAAGCATTATTGGAAGTGACTTTCCATTTATTTCTTAAACAACATTAATCCTTTAAAGAAAGTAAATTCCTTTATCTTAGTTTCTAACAAACCAATTATTAGGGCTTTTTATCCTTGATATAATTGTTGATGACTTGTTTCTTTTTGGGGTAATTAAAGTGCTTTAAATTCTAAAAGATAATCATAAATTAGATGGGGCTATTAAGCCCTTCCCTTTTTGTTTTCTATTGGATTTTCTCTGAGAGGCATGAGTAAATATGACACCCTTCTTATGAATTATAAGTTCCTTCACTAGATCCTACTTTAAAATATTTACGGGTTATTAGGTGGTTCCTTTAGCTTAAGATTCAACTCTAAATTGCTATTGTCAACTTCCTAATCTTCATTCACCACTTTAAAATTAGCTATAGTGGGGTTATTGAACATAAGATCCTTAGGCACAGTTGCTTCCTTAGGATCAAGAGCAATGTTATCAAGATTATTTATACAATCAATATTAACAACAACATTAAGTGCAATGGGCTTTAGAGTGATAAAAGGATTGTTGGAAGCTGAGGGAGGATGAAAATTAGGCACTTGAGACTTAAGTTTCTAGACTTTAGTTAGATTTTCCTTTTATAGATATGATAGGAAAATTTCTATAGGGATTAGTACTTCATCTTCACTAAGCTTAAGTATATTAAGTTTGTCATGAAAAATCACACTATCCACTTTAATGCACACCTTTGTAAATTTAACTCTCTTCAAGCTTGTTTTTAGCTCATCAAATCTCAACAGCCTTCCCAGTAAACTCGCAAGGTAGCTAAGCCCTATAGTTTAACAGTACTACTAAAAGGGAATATTGTGAATGTAAGTCTATCTTCTAAGAGAGGTTTTATCCAAATTCATTCCAGGTTGCCACTTGAGAAAAAAAATTGGTTTTCCATTCCAGTTCCAAAGGCAATAGTCAATTATTTGAAGAATTCCTTTAAAGCCACGAAATTTAAACAGGAAGTAATCCTCTTTAGTGACTAAAATTTACCCTAATTTATGCTTGTTATAGATGGTTTTTACCTAGTATTTAATTTAAGTATAGGTAGGGCATTTATCAAGAAAATATCCAATAACAGTAGTTCTCCATCTTGCCACCCTGGCCTTTTATGGTAGGAGAGATGATAAATGAAGGGGAGTTCCTAGTTGAGGGAATAAGTTTTAGCCAGATGGAAGGTTCAACATCTCTAGTTGCCTAATTCCAGCTCTAAGAGGAGAGTAAAATATTATTTTTTAGTTTTAGTGTAAAGTCAACATTAGTTAGAAACTTATAACCAACTACTTTTGTCTTAAGCAAAACCACACTTTTGCATTTGATATCCATTATTGTTTTATCACCAAAATGTATAGTCCCTATTTCTTTAATATTTAGTTTAACAATTTTGCTTTTATCGCTTATCATTTGATTTCTAATTGCATTATCAAGGTACCAGGTGCTCTTTTTACTTTTTGGTTCACTATAAGTAGTAAAGTTTCTTTTATTGCATCTTTGTTGACTTCTATAAAATTTGATTCATCTTTTTTTTTAAAAAATACTCTTAAGAATAATGGTCATACTTGTCACTTGAATAACATTCAACATAGGCTTTGTCATTTTTTATTATATTATTTCCTCCCAAATTGCCTCTTCCTTAACCATGTTGAAAATTTTAAAGGTGATTTTTAATAGAAGATTCTTGTTCACCTCTTACTCTCCTTTGTATCCATACACATCTCTGATCTTGTTTGTAACCACATCCATTCCCATATAAAAAATATCTTTTTACATTTTGCTTTATATAATTGTGTTTTTAATTTAAGGATAAATTTGATAGTAAGGCTTGTTCTATTGATATATTTTTTTATCATGATCCATCCTTTCTTTATGAGTTAGCAAGGATCCTATGGACATTTTTCTTACATATTTGGATTATTTAATAACCACTATCATATAATTAAAATTTGATTATTGTAAGGCCTTTTTTATAACATAAACATCATGTATGGTTTCGTAATAAACATCTTGTATGGTTTCACAAATCCATTAGATTTAAATCACCACTCCTAGGACTCTTTTGAATTACTTTGAAATGGATTCATCATCCTTTACTAAGAGTGTCTCAAACTCATCCTTTAGAGTTTCAAGACACACTTTTATCACTGATTGAGGTGTCATCAAGCTTTACAATTATAACTCTCAAATATCGCAAGTGCACGGGTCGTGAATTGTAGTAATTGCAGGTTCAATCTCACAAGGAGGTTAAACTAGTCTAATTTTAGGGTGTCTAAGGCTTAGAGAATAATAAGGAGAAATTAAAAATGAAATAAGAATATAAACATAGGAATTTGATTGCAGGAATTCAAATTAAGAAATTAACAGAAAACAAGAATTGAAATTGAACAACACAAAAGGTTAACATGGAAATTTGTTAAGAGAAATTACCAAGTTATGAGAGAGGGGATTCTGCCTATCATTAATGCTAACTTAGCCAATTATGTGTTATCGGGGTGTCAATTTTAGACTATCATAGGGAGAATTACTCTGTCTCGAGTTATAATCCCACGTCCTAAATCATTTACCTTAATTAAATTATGGAGTTTGCAATCCCTCAATTAACAAAATACCTATAATTAAATTAAATTGGAAGCTCTCTATTAAACTACCGAGTCTTATACGGGATCTCTCTTCGCTCAAAAACCGATATAAATAACTACATGGTCTATTAGATCGCTTAGCTCTTGTTGATTGAACCTAATCATTTTTTCCAGCTCACCCTCTCGATTTGTTGTCGAAATATGCAAAAATTGAAGTTAATCACAACAACCAATCAATAAAACACAAAATCGACTATATTAACATTAAATCAAAGTAAAATCCCGAAGGAAGAGTTAGAACATCGTCAACAATAGAAAACCCATCATCTTATAATCCATTTCAATCTTATACACTAAATGAACAAACATGAAATGAAAAGGAAGTAGAACTTAGATTGTACAATCTTGGAAGGAAGCAACGTCAGGAGACCACCTCATTCGGGAAGCAACAACGTCGGGACTCGCTTCTTCATCCTCTTCTTCTTCTCTCTCTCTCTTCTTTTCTCTCTCTTTTGAACTTTCCAAAAGTGGCAAAATTTAAAAGGTCCTTTAGGGTTACATCTTCAAGTCTTATATAGTATTTCCAATTAGGGTAACCATACGGTCTTTCTCGCGTTCGAAAGGTTCAAAAATCCCTCGAAAACTCAAATCGGAACTGCTGTCCACGTATCTATTGTGTAGGACCAGGAGTTTTTTGCTTTTGACATGATCGTGGCCCATAACGACACGGTCGTGGCTTTATGCACCATCTTATGTCATGATCGTGGCATATTCCCCATGATTGGGGCTCCTTACTCTTACTTCTGTCACGATCGTGGCCTTGGGTTATTTCTCGAATCTTCTATGAATCTCCTCCAATTGCCCTAAAAGACTAAAAACATACTAAGGCACCTAATAAATATAAAATTGAAGTTTAACATTGGTGATGCTGTCGCCTGCAACCAAATATAAAAGAAATCACTTTCGTTAAAACAAATTAATGTAGTAGCGGTAAGCGGATATCCTTCCCACGAGTAATTTTATGATTATGGAATTACGAATTTAAACGGCACAAATAACGAAAATAAGAAGGGGGGGTTGTTCACTCACAGCAATAACAATAAAAATCACAAGGGAAAATCGTAAATCAAAATAATAATTAAATCTGAAAATTCAAGAGTAAAAAATACCTTGGTTTCCGGTCACCGATGTTAACATGCTATTATGGATCCTCGACATAAAATTGCAACTATTAATAAACATTCATTGGGTGCAATTTCTCTTATGTGTAATGACTAGGAACATGTATCCTAGCAATCTTATTAAACAATAACCTAGATACGATCATAGTTAAAATTGAATAATAGCATTAAAAATCAAGAACCAATGACAAGTGAAAGACATGTACGACATGCAATCAATCAAGTGAATATCTTCTTAGAATTTTCCAACTCTAACGTGGAGAGGTTAATCCTAATTGCTACTTATGGTTACCGAAATTGAACGTCATATTCCGTTAACCTAGCGATTGAACCAAT
>JAOQMS010000008.1:32767802-32786404 GCA_027563885.1 Erythroxylum longipes | reverse complement strand
TGAATATGTCAAAAACACTTTAAAATACTCCTAACCCATTCCAATTTACCAAAATGACCAAAATGCCCTTCCCATAAATGAGGGGATGTTACAGTCTGACTCTTAAATTGTTTACTATCTTATAAGTGAAAAACTGATCTAGGGAGTAGATAATGTGGATTGTAGCTCCAGAATCAAGGAGACATATGGATGACCATAAAACAAAAGGTAAGACTGAACTGGAAATACCTTATTGAGCATTAGAAATTGTGTTGACATGAGTAGTGCTGATTAGTTTGCCTTTGATATCTTCCTATGCAGAAGTTGGAGTAGCTGAGAGTATTGTTCTACATTGAGGTAATAACTTGGAAAGTCTTAAACTAGTTATGAGACAAGAGGATCAATGAAGTCTACTGTAACATTTTCAATGTTAGTTTCAACTTGGTTAATATCTTTAAATTTGGTCTAAAGGTTGTCTTTAGTGGAATAAAAGTTTCTGGGGTTTTGAGAAAAGTTGGGTGGGTAGCCATGTTTGCAATAGCATTTAGCTTCTATGTGGCCACTGTTGCCACAAAAGGAACATATGGTTTCTTGTTGGGATAGAAAGATCATTTGGGTTTGACTTACTACAGAAGGTTTAGAAAGATCATTTGGGTCTGACTTAATACAGAAGGTTTGGGGTTTAATAGAGGGTGTGGAGAGGGGGTACTGGAGAGTAAGAATTAGTTGTCTTTCATATTGGGCAACTATGGCAAAAACCTTCTTAAAGTTGGGCAAGGGGTCTATAAGCATGATGTGAGATTTAACAGATGAAAAGGACTCATTCAAACCTCTAAGAAATCTGATGACACAATCATCATCTTAATAGGATTTTATAGTAGCTAAGAGAGAACATGAACACTGTAGTTGACAGCTTTGAAGAACTCATCCCATAGCATTTTTAAGTGGCTGTGGTAGTCTGAGACAGAAAGGGTTCCTTGACGGAAAGCGTAGATTTCATCTTGTAGATCTGATATTCTGAAGGAGTCATCTTGATAAAATCTTCCTTATAAGTCCTTCCAAACATCCAATGCTGAATCAAACCATATCACACTTTATGCTATAGATTCAGACACTGATCTTAAGAGACAAGATAGGACCATTTTGTTTCATCTTTCCTAATATACAAATGAGGGATCATCTTTGTCGGGCATGGGTATGGTACCATCAATAAATTTTAGTTTGTTTTTGGATAGAAGGGCCATTCGTATAGATCTTGCCCATGAATGGTACCAGTGAGAGGAGAAGAAACAAGAATGAGAGAGGGGTTTTAATTAGGGTGTAGATAATAGGGACTAGTTGTATGATCCTCTGGTCTATAATTGTTCTGACCTTGATTTGCAGTTACATAGGCGTATGAGGGGCTTGGCATGATAAAGGAAGGAATAAGGAAGAAGTAAAAAATTGAACAGCTGAAGACTAGTGAAAAAAAAGAGAAAACAGAAAAAAAAGATAAAAGGCTGGCACGGTGCTGCTAAACAACTGATGACTAAGAAGAAGAAGGAAGCCAAAATAAAAAGTTGCTGTGGTGTTTTGATACCATGACATAAAAATAATAGGAAGAATAAAATGGCTTCAAATTTTATTGAATCATTTGTTACCTATGTATAGGCTTGTACATAGCCTTAAAACAGATTGTAACAAACTACAGCTATAAAGGAATAAAGTAACATCTTTCTGTTATAGTAAATAAGAAAATAAAGAAAAAGAAAAAATAAGTGAAAAGAAGAAACATAGAGAATAGTTGAAGTGGACCAATAAACATGGACATGATAGAAAAGGGGCAAGTTGTCTCTTGAGCCCAAGATCTTGTTGGTCCAAGTCTAGGAGTGAAACCCAATAGAGAAGGGGGAAACCTAGTCTTCCAAATGAAGAAAACACATCGTTTGAGAAACCTAGGGTTTATTATCGTCGAAGCTCTCTCGAGGGCTTGATAAAAATAACATTATAAACAAAATAAAATGATGATTAATTTTCAACAAGTAACAGAAGTGAAAAAGATATATATCTAGATTAAGTTTGTCTCTTTGACGAATAGCAATTGGCATTCCAAGATCACTAAAAGCATCCTTATAAATTTCCATTTGTAAGTTTAGGAGATCTTGCATCATCTCATGGACAAAAATTGTTGTAATAGTTAATAGCATTCCTTTATTAACTTCAGCTTTCTTTGTAAAATTGGTTTGAAATAGGCACTAGGATTTAAAAATGTCATAGCTACAAATAACAAAGAGTAAAGTTATCTTTCCCATCTCTCATTAATAACTACATGATAAGTTGTGTACAAAGAATGCCTATTTTTCATATTGGCCTTGATTACTTCCTTCGCTCTCTCTTTGACATCATAAAAATAACCTATTATTGTCTTCTCATCACTATCAGCCAGATGAAGTACCATCATCAAATGCTCATAAACTCTAATGAAAAATTGACGTTGGACCAAAATTCATTATCTTTAATTATAATTCTAGAATAAAACATTGAAGTGACAAAAAATTAGTTGAAAATCTTGTAATAGTAAGACAACATAAATTCCTACCATTTGTGAAATCCTATCTCATTAAATTCTGGACCCATGTACGATTGTAGATGAACTTGATCATTCTTTTTTCTTTATTTACAACCTAATTAATAATAGGAAAATATCTAGCATCTCCTATAATTTTTAACATTAGGTTAATGAAATATGCAGTATAAGGAGTCTAATAAAAAGAATTATACCTGCTTGGTAATCTTCTTCCAGCTGCTTTATAAGTGGAATCATTGTTAGTAATGAACTAAATAATATTTTCTGATCCAACTTTATTAACAACTTCATTGAATATCTGAAATAAGGCATCAACATTCCTAGCAAGGCTAGATGCATCAATAGACTTTAAAAACATTGTCCTCTTTGCAGAATAAACTGAAAAATTAATAATAAGTTTGTGTCTTCAATTTATCCAACCATCACATATGATTGAACACCCAAAAGTAGCATGTCATTCTTATTTCATCCAAATAATTTTTTATTTCATAATTAGTGCTACTCAGAAGTTTACCTCTATAATTATCAATTGAAGGAGATATATCCTGAATCGTGCAATAACATATACCATAGGCTGATAATAATAAGACTGTGCAACATTGATTGTTATACCTGAATTATACGACCATCTATCTATTGCCATATCCACATTATGAGCCACTTCTCTATATTGTAAGGTACTAAAAATTGAAGGTCAAGCTTCAGGAGTTATTCATGGTGCAAAAAATTATATACTTGTCTTCTTCTTTTCCTGACATCAGGTGCAACATTCCCTTCTTATTGGGTAAGAATATTACCACCTTCAACATTCTCACTATCATGCTGACCATCAACAAAAGAACTTCTATTAACAATTTATTAATTTAATCTTTTCCTTCTATCTTTCTCATACTAATGCTCTTTAAGCAAAGTCTTCATTTTCTATTTCATATCATGACTTAGTTTTTTATAAGCCTCCACATCACCTTTAACTCCAGCTAAATGCTTCTTTAATCTATTGATCCTCCACCTTTCAATTGTATGTTATAAAATAAAAAAATGGTATGGTTCTTCATTATGAGAACCAATCCAATATGAGCCCAAGTTGGATCATTGAATCTTCTTAAAATAGTTGAATTATCATGAGTACTTAAACTTCCTTCCAATTATTTATAAAAATAAATGAAGACATGTATCAAAACTAACTAAATAACTTCATATCAAAATAAAGTTATGTAAAAAAAAAGGAAAAAATAAAACTAATAATAGTTTCTCAATAGCCCATATTTCTTTATAAACCTAAACATCAAAAATAGAAATTGATTGCTATACTTTCACAATTATAACTCTTTTTCTATTACATAATTCAAACAGAAGAGCAAAATTATAAACTATTTTATATAGTTATATGATTCAAAAATAAACTCACAATTATAACCTATTTTGTATGATTATATAATTTAATTATAAACTCACAAGTCACGACTATAACTAATTTTATGTCATTACATGATTCAATTATAAACTCACATCTATAATTCAATTTGTGCAATCATATAATTCAATCGTAAACTCTTAACTGTAACTGATTGTGTGATTCAACCATAAACTCTTAATTGTAACTTATTTTGTATAATTATTGATTAGTTGATTAAATAATCCAATCATAGGTATAAAATTACAAATATAATTCAATTTGTATAATTACTAATCATATAATTCAACCACAAATTAACTAATCCATTTTGATGATTAAAAAATTCAATTTATAATATTTAACTTAATTTATCATAAAGACTAACCTTTCATTCAAATTTTAATGGATCTCAACCTTAAATTTTAGACAAGAATAACCTCAAATTCATAATCCAACTCTAAATTTCGTATAACAAATGAATAACCTCAAACTCAAATTCATAATTCAATTAAAAAATCTAGTTCCTCATCATCACAGAAAGTTAGAAACAAAACCAATTGTAATTTCCAATTCATCACCATGGTAATTTTTATGAATGACACAAATTTAAACTTCCATTTCACTATTTCAAAATCACAAATTCACAATTCACAAGTCATCAATGATAAATGATACACCACATCCACAAGTTGGCAAGTCTATAAGCTTACAACAAAAGCAATTACACACACACACACACGGCTCCACAATCTACACACACACACTAGAAAAATATGACCTTGGCTTAAGCTTAGCTATGTTGAATCTAGGATTTTGTCAAATGATCCTCACCTTTACGAGAAAGTTGGATTTTTTTTTGCATTTATGTCCATCAAGTTTTTGAATTTTACGGTACCGATTGGCATTTAAAATACTGGCTGGTACGAAACCTCACCATCTCTCGACTACTACAATATGAAAATTTTAACATTAGTATGAAATCTAATTAAAAGGAAGCATTTTTTTTATAAACTTCATTTTTTATATATTAAAATATTATTTTGGAGAGTTTGAGTAATTGGGAATTATATAATTCATATAGAATTAAGAGTTCGAAATAAATATAAACGAAACAAGAATTTAAATTTAATATTATAAAAGCATACCTATCATCCATATATAAATGAATTTAAATTCATAATTTATTTGTATATAATCTTTTTATTTGCAAAATTTTTGGAAAGTACAATGAATCACAAACTTCACTGATTGGAATAGCATATTTCAATAACCTGTTAATTTTAATATACATTTGACTCATACTTTTTCGTAATGTAAATATTTGAATTTTTTATTTGATTTAAGATAATATTTAAGTTGAACCATACTTCTTATTTAGATTCTCGTTTTTTTGGGTGGAAACATAATAATAATAATTATTCATTGAATTGAAGCATAAATTTTATTTAAATTTATTAATAATCATAAAAGTATTTTTTTAGTTGAGCTAATTTATAATTCAATGTAATTTAGAATTCTAAAAATCAAGTGATTCAATTTTAAAAAATAATTTTATATTGATAAGTTATAATTTTTTAATTCAGGATAAATTCCTTTAAATTCAATATCATTATTTGGCTTATACTAATTTTTTTATTAAAAAGGGCTTAATTACATAAAAAAAGCCCAAACTTTTGTCAAAATTTCAATTATAGCCCAAACTTTATAAAGTAGTAATAAAATGCCTAAACTTTCAATTTTTTTCAATTCTAACCCAAACTTTAAAAAGTAGCAATAAAATGCTCAAATTTTCAATTTTTTTCAATTCTAGCCCGACGTTAGTATTTTTGTTAAGTTTAAAAATGACCCAAATCAAATTACGCAGTCCCAATGACCTTTTTGATTCAGCAAACTGTAATGCGAGATTAGTTTGGGGCATCAGAAGAACAAACAGAAAACAAATGGCTAAGGGCATCGGGAGAACCATAGATAACGTCGAGCCAGAAGTGCAGAAAATTGAAAGTTTGAATATTTTATTGCTACTTTTTAAAGTTTCAGCTAAAATTGAAAAAATTTGAAAGTTTGGGCATGTTATTTCTACTTTTTAAAGTTGGGCTATAATTAAAAAATTAACAAAAGTTTGAGCTTTTTTTAGCAATTAACTTTTAAAAAAAACCTTTTAAGCTCTTCAAATATTAGGCTTAGAACACTTAACATCGTGAACTTTTATTTTCACTAAATAAGTCTTTAAATATTAAATTTTTCACATCTAAACCCCTAACTTAGACTATATACTACATATGTTTCAATAACCATGTGAAATCATTTATCAAGATAAATTTAAGGGCATAAATGTAAATTTACACATACTTTATACCATATGGTAAAATGGGCACAAGCATTTTCTATAATTAAATTTCTTTTTCTTTAGCTATTTTGGTGAAAGATAGATTATTCATCATTTGATTAATGATAGGTATTTATATTTTTGTGAGCAAACAACTTTAGTAAATAATCAACTTATAAGAATTTTAAAAAAAAGTAATAATTCCAATTTTTTGTTTGCTATAACCGAATGATTTTTGATGTTATGCTATACAATAAGAAATTAGGGATTTTTATTGATCTTGAATTATTTAGGGTTAAATAATTTTTTATATTTCTCGTTGATAGCCAGGTGATATCTTTATTATCATATATAGTAGTGTGTTTTGTAACTTAGAATTTGATAGTATTATTTAGGATATTTTATTGATTATTGATATTACAAAGTTAATTGGTGTATTTTTATGGTGAATGATTAATTTGTTCAACAAATTAAGTTGTTTAAAAATAAGATGCAGATTAGTAAATACATAATCATCAATATTAATGAAAAGAAGTTGAAGTGAAGGCAAACTAAATTTTAACAAGTATTATGTCAATATGAAATAAATATTCCATTAATGACCTTATATTCAACGGAAAATCCTAATAGAAGGTTTTACAATGGTTAGTAGTATGAATTAAATTGTAGTAGGTCATTTGATATAAATATGGGATTACATTATTATTAAAATGATAATTTGTTTGGGAGGAATGTCTTTGATAGTATAAAAATATGATAAAAAGGACAAAACATGTAATTAATTCCCTAAAAGTTAAGAATAAGAAGCTGAAGAAAGAGATAACGATATTGATTAATGACATTAGCATATTAGAGGGAAAACCAAGTAAAACTTGTCCAAAACAACATAAAATGGAAAAGTACACGATTAAAGTGAAGAAGAGTTGTCAGTGTTGAAGGGAATATTGATCATGTTCATCGAGCTTTACAATTATAGCCCTCAAATATCACAAGTGCATGGGTCGTGAATTATAGTAATTGAGGGTCAATCCCACAAGGAGGGTGAACTAATCTAATTCTAGCATGTCTAAGGCTCAGAGATATAATAAAGTGAAGTTAAAAATGATACAAGAATATAAACACAGGAATTTGATTGCAGGAATTCAACTCAAGAATTTATCATAAAATAAGAATTGAAATTGAGCAACACAAAAGGTCACCATGGAAATTAATCAAGAGAAATTACCAAGTTGTGAGATAGGGGATTCTACCTATCATTAATACTAACCTAGCTAATTATGTGTTATCAAGGTATCAGTTATAGACTATCATAGGGGGGATTATTCTCTCTTGAGTTATAATCCCGTGCCCTAAATCATTAATCCTAATTAAATTATGAAATTTTCAATCTCTCAATTAAAAAAAGACCCATAATTAAAATTAGATCGGAAGCTCTCTACTAAACTATTGGGTCTCACACGGGATCTCTTTTTGCATAAAAACTGATATGATTAACTATGTGGTCTATTGGGTCGCCTAAATCTTGTTAATCCAATCCAATCATTTTTATCCGACTCACCCTCTCGGTTTGTTACCAAAATATGCAAAAATCGAAGTTAATCACAACACCGAATCAATAAAACACAAAATTGACTATATTAACATCAAATAAAAGTAAAATCCTTAAGGAAGAGTTAGAACTTCGTCAACAATCCAAAACCCATCATCATATAATCTATTTCAATCTTATACACTAAATGAACAAAAATGAAATGGAAAGGAAATAGAACTTAGATCGGACAATCTAGGAAGGAAGTAGCGACGGGAGACTACCTAATCCGAGAAGCAGCAGCGTCGGGACCTGCTTCTTGTTCCTCTTCTTCTTCTCTCTTCCTTTCTCTCTCTCTTGAACTTTCCAAAACTGAAAGAATGTAGAAGCTCTTTTAGGATTACATCCTCAAGTCTTATATAGTATTTCCAATTATGGAAACCTTAGGGTTTTATTGGTTCAAAAGGTCCAAAAAATTCTTCGAAAACTAAAGTCTAGACTAATTTCTACGTATCTGTCACACAGGTCACGATGATCGTGGCTGGGAGTTTTTGTTTCTATCATGACTGTGGCCCCTAACGACACAATCATGGCTCACACCAGCTTTTGTCACGATCGTGGCCCTAGGTTATTTCCTAGGTCTTCTCTGAATCTCCTCAAATTTTCTTGAAATACTAACAAATACATCAAGGCACCTTATAAATATAAAATTGAAGCTTAACATCTTGTTCCAACCCAAAAAACACCTAAATCACAAATATTTACTAGCTAACATAATTCTAACCTAAACACGTATTAAACAATCAAATTAACAACTAAACACACACTAAACTACCCACAAAATACAACGCAATCTACATTTATCAACATCCCCCCACTTAAACGTTTTGTTGCCCTTAAGCAAACAAAAACAAACAAACAAACATCAACAATGAAAACACAAAACACGTAAATGCGATAATGAGGCAATTGTATCAGACTTAACGAAATGAATTTAACTTTAAACATAGTTGTTCTAACTTATTAACTTGTGAAATTTGTGTCTAAGTACTTTGGACAAAATATACAAACTAATCAAAATTTTAATGTTAAATCTATTCACCCCTATCACTTGCACACACTCACATTGATAATTATTTGGTCAAATCAAAAGTGTAGTTATTCCTAAGTAGGTTTTCATGAAAAATCAAGCTACTAACAAGTTTGATAGGTTTTTATTTGAAAACATTCTTTTTGTTAATTTTTAAGGACATGAACCTAGTTTTTTTATGCGGAGGTAAACATTTGTGATGAATATCAATCCGGTTACTCAACGAGATCATGTTGTTATTAAATGGATTGGTTGGCATGGCATTATAGCCTTTTGACGTGAAGGCACACATTTGTGATGCGTATCGATCTGGTTACTCAACTCCATCACATTCTCAATTGGCTACTAGGTTTATTTATGACTCGAAAGCTAGCGGAATAGTTATTTCATTGAAATTCATACACTTTTTAAAGCACATTATTTTGCTTACCTTATTGCTTTTGGTAATCATTCTCATGAAAATATACTAGTAATGCCACTTATTTGATTGGAATAAAATTATAAATGAATATGGCAACTTCCTAGAGTAATTAGACTAACATCGTATCTTAATTAACTAGTATATTTAGCCTTAAGTAATTTAGGTCACTAATTTCACGAGCTAATAGGTCTTAGTAACCTAAAAGACTATGTTCATGGCTAAATTATTCTTGTTAAATCCTAGCCATTACCAAATTCACACAATTCACACATGCAGACCTAAGCAAACTAGCATACACAATGCAAAATTCACACTTAAAGTAAAAACACACAATCCTTCCCACACTTGAACAATAAATTGTCCTCAATGTGAAAAGGATATATACAAACACATAACGTGGGAAATAACATAACATAAAATAATTATGAAAATATAAACAAAACATAAAGAGAAAATTAAAAAGAGAAAGGGTTAGAACATGACCATCATAGTGATTGAGGTGATGTCGATGTCTTAAACCAAATATGCTTGACATCAGAGATTGTTGCCCTATCTTATAATTGATTAAAAATAAATAAGAGAGTTCACAGTCCAAACCATTCCAAGTCATTAAAAACTTATTTTTTGAAATTCAAAACAAATCTAACTGCACACAACAATTTAAATCTAACTGCTGAACGTGCTAATTTATAGTCAATAGCTTGACCTTGCACGCTTAGAACTTGTTCAATTCTCCGAAAGGAAAGAGATTACTTATTTTTTCTTCAGGATCCCTCCTCTAAGATATAGTTTGTATCAATTCCCATTAACCTTAAAGGTTTCCTTGTTTGCATTTTCCAGTTTCAAGGCTCCATGATCAAAAACTTGGATAACTGTAAAAGGTCCACTCTATAGCAGTTTTAGCTTCTCTAGAAATAGCCTTAACCTCGATTTGTATAGCAACACTGCATTTCCTACCTTAAATTCCTTCTGCTTAAGATGAGATTCGTGCCATCTCTTCACCTTTTCCTTGTAAATTTTGGCATTTTCATATGCGTTGTAATGTAATAACTCCAGTTCAGCCAGTTACAGAAGTCGTTTTTTGCCCACTTGCTTCCAATCAAAATTTAACGCTCTTATTGCCCAATATGCATAATGCTTTAGCTTAACCAGTTAATGGCAAGCCTTATCGTATATAAGTCTATATGGAGTTGTTCTAATCGGTGTCTTAAAAGTAGTCCTATAAGTCCATAAGGCATCATCTAGCTTTAACATTTAATCCTTCTTGGAGCTAATCATTGTCTTTTCCAAAATTTGTTTCATTTCTTAGTTAAGAACTTCCATTTGACCACTATTCTGTGGGTGATAAGGAGTGGTAACACGATGGTGGACTCTATATCTTTTTAAGAGAGCATCAAAAGATCTGTTACAGAAATCCGTGCCTCCATCGCTTATTGTAGTCCTTGGCACTCCAAACTGATTGAATAATTGTTTGATGAATTTTTGCATAACCCTTTCATCATTGGTTGGAGATTTCACATCCTTAGCCCAACATTATATCGAATCCACCTCCACTAGAATGTACATGTTTCCTATAAAGGATGGAAAGGGACTCATAAAGTTGAATTCCCATAAGTCGAAGAATTTAACTTCCAAAATGTTGGATAAAGGTAGCTCATCTCTTTTGGAGATGTTGCCTACTCTTTGACAAAGATCGAATTGTGGCATGAAAGCTTGAGCATCCTTAAACAAATATAGCTTAAAAAATCCACATTTAAGTACTCAAGCTATTGTTTTGTTTGGTCCATAATGGTAAGCATATTGAGCTTCATGACATTGTGTTAATATATCCAACATTTAATCGTCTGGCATGCATTGTCCTACTAATCCATTAGCACATGTTCGATACAAGATTGGTTCATCCCAAAGATATCAGTTTCACTTGTTTAAGAATCTCTTCCTTTGTTGATAAGACAGATCATAAGGAAGCTTACCACTGGCAACATAATTTGCGATATCGGCAAACCATGGTGTGGCTAGGCTCTCAAGCAACATTAGAGTTTCGTCAGGAAATTTCTCATTAATATCTGCGCTTTACTCACATTCCTCTCCTTCTAGATGTGATAAGTGGTCTATAACTACATTATCTACTCCTTTTTTATCTCGCACTTCTATATTAAATTCCTGTAAGAGTAACACCTATCTAATAAACCTGGGTTTTGCATCCTTCTTGCTAAAAAGATACTTTAAAGTTTCGTGGTCTGTGAATACGATTACTGTTAACCCCAGGAGGTATGATTGGAACTTATCACATGCATACACCACTATAAGTAATTCTTTTTCTGTGGTGGTGTAACTAAGTTGAGGTCCTATAAGGGTCTTACTTACGTAGTAGATCATATGCAATCTTTTATCTTTCCTATCACCCAATACACATCCTATAGCTTGGTAGGTTGCATCGCACATGACCTTAAATAGGAGTGTCCAATCAGGTGGCATTAAAATTAGTGCATATGTTAGTGCCTCCTTTAGTTTATTAAATGCAGACACACACTCTTCATTAAACAAAAAGGGCACATCCTTGACTAATAGATTTGTCAAAGGTCTTACAATCTGTAAGAAATATTTAATAAATCGATGGTAAAATTTTATATGGCCTAACAATCCTTGGACACCCTTGACGTTACTTGGCGGTGGGAGTTTCTCTATAACTTCTGTTTGTGCTCTGTCCACTTTGAATCCTTGGTGCGAAATTTTGTGCTCGAGCACTATCCCTTCTGACACCATAAAGTGACACTTCTCCCAATTCAACACTAAATGTGACTCTTCACATCTTTGGAGCACTCTGTCCAAATTGGCTAAACATAACTTAAAAGAGTCTCTGAAAACTAAAAAATCACCCATGAATACTTCCACTATATCTTCGATCATATCAGCAAATAGCGAAGATAGACATCATACACCTTTTAAATGTAGCCGGGGCATTGCACAATCCGAAACGCATTCGTCTATATGCGAAGGTACTATAAGGACAGGTGAATGTGGTATTTTCTTGATCCTCGATATAGATGAAGATCTGATTGTATCCAGAGTATCCATCGAAGAAATAGTAGAAAGAATGACCAGTCACCCTTTCAATCATTCGGGCTATGAACGGAAGAGGAAAATGATCATTTTTAGTGATAGTGTTAAGTTAGCGATAATCTATGCACATCCTCTATCCTGTGACTGTTCTTATTGAAATTAATTCACCAGTTTCGCTTTTTATTACTGTGATTCCATCCTTTTTATGTACATATTGTACTGGGCTGACCCATTTACTATCGAATATGGGATAAATCATCCTTGCGTCTAAACGCTTAATTATTTATTAAGAGTTAACCTTCGTTGAGGCTTCCTTACCGTTCTACATCCTTCTTCGAGATTTATTTGATGCATATAGACACTTGGGCTTATACCTCAAATATCAAAAATTTGTCATCCGATGGCCTTCAGTCCCCTTCTAACGATTGCTACCACCCTACTCTCTTGTTTCCCATTCAACTGATTGGAGGAGATGATGGTTAACATTTGACCTTCATCTAGAAAGGCATATTTGATATGTGTAGGTAAAGGTTTAAGTTTTAATGTAGGTGGTTTCTCTATATAGGGTGGTATGGGAGTTTAGGTTAAGACTAATATATCTTAACGAGTTTGAAAACCTGACTCCTTTGAACTCAACCTTGCTCGATTTCTCATCTCCATTAACTGACTTTGTTTCTATCGACTTCACTTCTACAATGTAACTCTCTACTTGTTCTTGGAAATTTTGATCCATAATTTCAACTTTCATGCAAGCACTGCTTTCTGTTAGATTTTTTAAAGCTTTATTCATATTAAACTCAACTTGGTCTTCACTAATCCGAAGTGTCAATTTCCCTTCATAAACGTCAATTATGACTTTCCCTGTATTCATAAATGGTCGACCAATGATTAGTTGACAGTTCTTATCCTCTTCAAAGTTAAAAACCACAAAGTCCACAGAAATAATGAACTTATCCACTTGTATTAGAACGTGCTCCACCACTCTAAATGGTTTTCTAATAGATGATAAGCTAACTGAATTAGCATTGATGTTGGTTTGACCTCACCCAGCCCTAATTCCTGAATATTGACAAAAGCATAAGATTAACACTTACTCTTAAGACGTATAGGCACTTTATGAATTTAAATTCACCATCCACATAGGGTATTGTGAAACTCCTTGGATCTTTTAGCTTGGATGGCATTTGGCTAGTGACTATAGAACTACAACTTCCAATTAGAGCCACCGTTTATTTTTCTTCCCAAGTACGCTTCTTTGATAATATGCCCTTTAAAAACTTAGCATATTTGGGCATATGTTCCAAAGCCCCGACAAATGAAAGATTTATTTACAGTTTCTTTAACTTCTCTAAGAATTTTGCAAATTGAGAATCCAATTTATTCTTCTACAATTGCTGAGGATAGGGAACCTTGGGTTGATATGGTAGAGGGGTGACATAAGGAGGATATTCACTCATATCTGCTTCTTTCTCCTTTTCTGGGTACTTTTCAATAGGAGTAGGGTTTGCAACTTTTGTCTTTATGGATTGTTCGAGTTCCTTCCCATTTTGAAGTGTGATAGCTTTTAGTTCGTCCCTCGATGTTATGGTGGCATTGATAGGGAAACTTCCTCTACTTTGTGCAGAATACACTTTTGACAATTAAATCACTTACGCCTCTAGATTGTGGATGGAAGAGGCATGATTTTTTGTTACTTGTTCAAATTTGTCTTCCAAACTCGTTTGTGCTTCATCTAGGCTTCCAAGCTTGTCTAAGATCTTATTTAATTTGAAGTCCATCATGTTTGGTTTCTCCTGTTGGAAATCGGGTGACCTTTACAGTTTAAACTAGCCTTCACCATTGTTTGAACACGAAAAGTTAGGGTGATCCCTCCACCCAGTATTATACGTGTTCAAATAAGGATTGTTCCCTCCTCCTCTACTGAGCTATGCTTCCATATACTTAACTTACATCGCTTCACCTTCTTGCATTAGTAAATAGTCGATAGGATCATGATTATCTTGGTCACATAACTCATAGCTTTGTTGAATGGCCTTCACAGGAGAGAAAGATGATGCTTTCATGTTATTTAGTTGTCTTGTCAAGCTATTAATTTTCACTTGCATTTTTGTCAGTTGATTGATAACTATAGCTCCCTTTTGTTCACAGATGGTTATAGGTTGTTTACTTCTTTAATTCGTCCATAAACAGCTGTTACTTGTCATTTCTTCTAGAAGCTCTTCTGCTTCATCCATAATCTTTCTCATTAACAATCCTCTTGAGGCCGCATCAATTCTGCCTCTCGTGGGTGGGGTTACTCCATTATAGAAAGTTTGCAAAAAGAATTCCTTAGGTAGGTTATGATGTGGGCATTTCCTTTGCAAGTCTTTATATCTTTCCCATGCTTCGTAAGTTGAATCCCTATCACCTTGCTGAAAGTTAATGATCTCCTTAATGATTTATGTGGTCTTGTTAAGGGGAAAATATTTTTCTAAAAAGGCACGTATTAATTGGCCCTATGTAGTGACATTAGAGGGGCTAAGAGAATGGTACCAAGCTTTTTCTTTATCCTATAAAGTGAAAGGTAAGAGCATCATTCTAACTACGCCTTCCAACATTTCATGATATCGGAAGGTATCACAAATTTTGAGAAAGTTTACGATATATTCATCGGGCTTTTCATCGGTTAGACCATATAACTGCACATTATATTGCAGCATATTTAATAGAGCCTGTTTAATCTCGAAAGAAGTAGCTCAGATTGGAGGTCAGATTACTCCTTGATTGGCTGGATTAAATCCAGGCCTCATGAAATCCATAAGGGTTCTTGGTTGAGCTCCTTGGTTACCTCCATGTTCGTACTTTTGCTGAAACTCTTTGGCTATGGTTACTTCTATATTTTGTTCTTCTTATCATTTTGCCCTTCGGATCGTATGCCTTAAATGAGTGATATCAAGTTTCAAATCTTCAACAATTCTGTTTGCACTCTAAGTGGCCCTTATATTCATGAAAGTGCATGGGCGCAAGAGTAATTAAAAATGCCCTAGACTATTAGAACTAAACTAATCTACCCCACCCCGATAACGGCGCCAAAAACTTGATCATGTTCGTTGAGGTTTACAATTACAGCCTCAAATATCGTCAGTGCACAAGTCGTGAATTATAGTAATTAAAAGGTCTATCCCACGAGGAGGGTGAGCTAATCTAATTTTAGGGTGTTTAAGGTTCAAAGAAATAATAAAGTGAAATAAAAATGAAATAAGAATATAAACACGAGAATTTGATTACAGGAATTCAACTCAAGAAATTAAAACAAAACAAGAATTAAAATTGAGCAACACAAAAGGTCACTATGGAAATTAGTCAAGAGAAATTACTAAGTTATGAGAGAGGGGATTCTACCTATCATTAATGCTAACTTAGACAATTATGTGTTATTGAGGTGTCCGTTTTAGACTATCATAGGGGGAATTACTCTCTCTTGAGTTATAATCCTGCACCATAAATTATTAACCCTACTTAAATTATAAAATTCGCAATCTCTCAATTAACAAAAGACCCATAATTAAAATTAGATCGGAAGCTCTCTACTAAAATACCGAGTCTCACATGGATCTCTCTGTGCACAAAAACTAATATGATTAACTACGTGGTCTATTAGATTTCCTAACTCTCGTTAATATAATCCAATCATTTTTATTCGACTCACCCTCTTGGTTTGTTACCGAAATATGCAAAAATCAAAGTTAATCACAACACCTAATCAATAAAACAGAAAATCAACTATATTAACATTAAATTAAAGTAAAATCCCAAAGGAAGAGTTAGAACATCGTTAACAATCCAAAACCCATCACCATACAATACATTTCAATCTTATGCACTAAATGAACAAAAATGAAATGGAAAGGAAATGGAACTTGGATCGGACATTCCAAGAAGGAAGCAGCATCGGGAGACCACCTAATCTGGGAAGTAGCAGCGTCAAGACCTACTTCTTATTCCTCTTCTTTTTCTCTCTCTCTTGAACTTTCCAGAAGTGGCAGGATGTAGAAGCTCTCTTAGGTTTACATCCTTCAGTCTTATATAGTATTTGTAATTAGGGTAACCATAGGGTCTTTTTTAGGTTCGAAAGGTCCAAAAAATCTCTCAAAAACTTAAGTCAGGATTGCTATCTGAGTATTTGTCGTGCAGGCCACAATCGTGGCTGGGAGTTTTTGTTTCTGTCAAGATCATGGCCTATAATGACACGATCATGGCTCCCTACACCAACTTCTATCACGATCAGGACATATTCCCCACAATTGTGGCTCCTTGCTCTTACTTTTATCATGATCGTGACATATTTGCCACAATTGTGTCCTTGGGTTATTTCTCAAGTCTTCTCTAAATCTGCTCTAATTGTCTTGAAACACTAACAAATACATTAAGGCACCTCATAAATATAAAATTGAAGCTCAACATCATGTTCCAACCTACAAAACACTTAAAGCACAAATATTTACTAACACAATTTTAACCTAGACACGCACTAAACAATCAAATTAACAACTAAACACACACTAAACTACCCATAAAAACATGATGCAATCTACACTTATCAAATAATAAAATTTATCGTTTGGTGAGGTCGAAACATTACAAAATTGGGTAATTTATTAAAAGATAACATGTATAATATGCATTTTATATTGTTTGTATTAGTTATAGAGAAATTTTATAATTAGTTTTAGTTAAGAAAATGAATTAACAAAATGTTGACTTTACTTTTCAAACATGTTATAAACTCTCATAACCAAAGATGTATTATGTAATGTCTATAGTTACCTATGAATATTATCACAGTCTAATTATCAGTTGAATGTCTATAGTTTACTAAGTTGGTACATATGTACAATATTTTATATCCATATACGCATATTTTTACATATTTTATATTCATATTGAATAATTTGACAACATATTGCATATCTATATTAATAGTTTATTCATATCCATGTCAACAAAATATTACATATCTAAATTGATAAAAATTACTTAATCATATTTATAATATTAATGTATATCCATATATTATGATAACTTGTCTAGAACATATATACCTTCATATTTAAATAACATGAGACTAATTACATGTATTAAAAAGAAACATCATTATTAAACACCAAAGAAAAAAGGCAAAGAAATTTATATTATCTTTTTCCTTAGTTTTTGGATTACAAAAGTGTCTTCCTTTTAGGATTTTAGGATGTTGAAGTTTCATACTACCTTTGAGTGTTTGTTTGTGAATTTGACTCAAAATCAATCATGATTTGATCTAAGAATCAATATACAATTGGAATTCCCCTCTTGCGTATCAATTATAAGTCGAATTCAATTTATATAATACTTTTAATGCTATAAATTTGTTAGAAAAATGAATAAAATACTAAATGTAATCGAATTACATTACTCTTACATTATATTCCATACATATGTTATTTCATTACACTGTATAATATGTAGGCCTTGAAACACTTACTCATCTTCTCTTTGTTCCATTCCATCTAAGTCTACCTTGTTTATTGGAAGGAACAAAATATGAATTTGGCTCAGTATGGTCTACCTTATTTATTGGAAGGAACAAAATATGAATTTGGCTCAGTATGGTATGATTATGACTCTGCCTTGCTTACGATCCTCTACTTTGCCTCTGCCTCTACCTCTGCCTCTTTCTTTTCCTTTGCCTTTCCCTCTCCTTATGACCAATTGACTTTAATTTTCTACATTTATTGGTTTTGAATTACTATTTTTGTATTTATTAGTTTAAGTGACTGTTTCCTCAACTTCTTAGCTTTTTTAATATTGTTGCTTTTTTTTAATGTCGTTACCTCTTGTTAAGTTATCACTTACAAAGTTAATATGGTGAGGGAAATTATGAAATCTATTAGATACATTATGAAAGATAAATGGTATGCCTCTTTTTTATACCTAGAGACAGTAATAGATTGGACCTGGTCTGACCTCTTTTTTCACGGTCTGAGCATAGCCCAACCTTTCTTTAGGATCAAGCCTAGTCAGAAGCTTAGTCAAACTAGGATCACACAACTCAAGCAATCCAAAGTTGGATTAGGACCAAGCCAAATAAAATCATTTTAGTTAATGATACCAAAATGATGTTTTAGTGTCGGCCCCATAAAAATTTTTGCATTGAACTTAAACATGATATCTTATGAAATGAAGACATGAGAAGAAAATGAGGGCAATTTCGGTAT